>CABFWB010003012.1:50881-64032 GCA_902151455.1 Timema bartmani | reverse complement strand
ATTCAACATCTCGCCCGCCCCCCCCCCCCAAAAAAAAATTAGTCTTTTGTTGGCTTGTTGAAATTAAATACTCAGCGAAGTGTGTACACAAAATAGCAAAGAGAGTTTATTAACGTGAACGTATTTACAATTTACAATACCTCTTTGTATACAATATTTGATGTCAGAATGAAATAATCTTGAATTTTTCGTTTGTCATTTTCGGTAATTGTTACAAAAATATTGTTAGATTTAGTGACTCTTGAAAAGGCTACATAGAGTTGTCCATGAGTAAATACAGCATTTGGAAAGTTCAATCCAGCTCTTTGAAGCGTCTGTCCCTGAGACCTATTGACAACAAAATGAATATATAGGTTTTTCTTTTAACTTAAATTTTAAACAAACAATGTGTTTTAACGTAAATTGAGTATGCTATGTCAGAAGTCGGTAAAAAATCCTATCCGCTGATACTTTATTCATCGCTGTAGGCTTTGTATTAGTTGATAAAAAGGGATGTTGACAACAAAAATAATATATAGGAATAGATATATTTTACCTAGAAATATGAAATCTTGTATTTGCATCAGTGGCGTAGGTGTCAGCTTCTTTAAATCTTGTGTTGACATCACTTCATAATTGATAACAAGTGCGTGTCCATAAGCCGTAATCTCTTGGGCGTTTGTTACTTTTCATAAAATAAAGCAACTGTTCACACACTTTTGAGCTCAGTTCACACTAAACGCCACGTCAACGTGGCGTCACGTACCGGCAGCGTTACGTCAAAATATTATTCAATATATTACATTAGGCAGCATTCATAGAAATTAATGGTGAATTAGGTTTCGTCAGTGTCACCGTTAGTTCTTTCTATGCTTTTTGGAAAACCCTTAATTATAGATTATAGACTTTTAAAGTGTACAATTACGTCACTATGGCCAACATGAAAGACGCGGATAATATCCACAAAGATACAATATGTTTAAAATTCGACAAGGAACTAAAAAAAAACGACCTATCGATTAAGTAGAAAAATGACACAAGGACACGGGAATCGAGCTCTGGAACTTCGGGTTAGTGTGCCAATGCTCTACCTTTGAGCTATCCAGGGATCGTCTCTTGCTCAGGACCATTTTTCACTCATATATTAAGGCAGATTCTGAGATGGACGTGTGCATATCATCAGCTACTAAGAGCTAAAGTTCCCGGGTTTGATTACCGTGTTCAGGTTTTATTTTTCAATGTATTCGAATATGATTCAGATACGGTGGATTTCCGTAAATTGTAATAGTTCATACCCCAAGCCTCGCCTTTCATGTACTTACTCATTGTGTGGAGTTGCTTTCGTCCATTAAAAAAACAAGCTTATTTATTCCTCTTCCAATTCCTTGAACATTGTGTGATATTCATCCACAGAACTTCTCATTTTAAGTATCTTTCTAACCCACACTATCTTTGATGGTTTGTCTCCTACTTCTTCTTGATAAGATACAATTTCAATAGTTGCAAATCCTTGGTTTTTTAAAATCTTGGCATGTTTGTAAAAGCACTCTTCTTCTGCAAGAACCTTCCGGAAAACTGACGTTCACTTGAATTGTGCAGCGATTTGACGTGACATATAGTGTGACTAGAACTTTTAGATGCCGAACCTTGCACGTATTTGTTGTGCAAATGTGACAGGGATTCGAACTCTCTTACTCCTTTGTCAACGGCGACAAATTCAATGCGAGTCTGGTGCCTTAAACCATTCATATACCGTTATAGGTAAAAAAAAACTTTCTTGGATATCTCACTTTCCGATTATCTTTTAATACAAACTTTTTTTTACTTCACTCCTAGTACTACTGAACCATTATTTTTTAACTGTGGGTGGGTTAGGGGAAATGTTGGGGAAGGGGGAGTGAGGAGTATCTAATCCTTTGGTGCGAATGCGTAAGAAGGTAGGGCGGGGATTGTAAGGGGCGAGAGGGGGTGGCATTTGGATATCGGTGCTAAGTTCCAAATAAAAACCTTTTGGAACCTCGCGATTCCACTTATACTGCTTTCCGCCCTCCCCCAACCCCCAATCCTCCCTACTCCACCCCTTTATCCTTTACTTCTTCAAGGTGCTCCATATGCTAATCATGATATTACCAGTTCTGTCAGGCAGAACGGATGGAATATAAAAAAAAATCTTCACCTTTTCCTTACCCTAGTTTTATCCTACTTGGTTCATTTTTTGAAAGCTTTTTTTTTTATCTGAAGTCTCGAGATATCTCAGTTTTCAACCCCTCTCACCACTTACTCCACAGCGCTGCAGGTAACCTTTGATCAGAACTCTTCAGTGATGGCCGAGTGGTTTTAAGTGCGTCAGACTCGCGCTTTCGTTTGGACGACGTTGGCTGGGGTTCGATTCCCTGCCAGGCACTCATGATTTATCGTCATAGTATTATCTATCCCATCTAGACGTTTACAGTTTACACAGGTGAAATTCTTGTAAAAGTTACTCTTTACATCCTCACCCCGTGGATAAAACCGTTAACACTTTTTCATGTATGGAGCATGGAAAACAATTTTTAGAAACACTACCCTCAGTACACCCGACCAAGATTCGAACCTTGATCGCCCCGTCGGTCTAGTATACTGTGAGAGTAGCGCGTTAGACCACGCGACTATCGAGTCCGTTAGTAACTTTGCTACCCCTATCATCGGTGGGCACACAAAGAAGAAGGTATCAAGCTCGTCTTTTATGTTTTATTTTGTTGGGAGAATCGTGTTTGAATCCTGGTTGGGTGTACTGAAGGAGATTAACCCTGAATGGTTTTCGACTTTCCTTCCTAACAAATGCGGGTGTGTTTACTACAAGTTCTACCATCCTAAACCCTTTCCTATCATTGTAGTTAAATACAGATAGCACGGATGATTAGTAATACGCAATAGAAGATTTTGTTGCTACTTACTATAATAAAAATAGATAGTATTTTATTTAATACATGTCTATCACAAGCTCTGGTTGAAACTCATCTAATAAAAACAGAATGGAGAAGGTTAAAGGTTAAGGGAGTGCACTGGCATTCGCTTGGATTGATGAGTTAAGGGGACCGCCTCGGCGAGAGAGAAATTTCCGCGTAGACTTTTAGCTCAAACGCAATATTTAATTCTACGATGCGTTATTTCAAAATACGGTTCAAGCCCAAATAAAGTTGAAAGATTTCAACAAGGCTCTTTTTTCCTTAACAATCCTATATTGTCAGTTTTATTAGTATAAATATTAATAATATTTGCTGAGTTATGAGACTACCCTCGTTATTTAGTCTTCCTCTAACAAATACAGTAATTTTTTTGATGGACTAACAACAGAAAATGTTAATATATTTAAAAAATAGCAGCGAGCTTTCCTCTTTACATTGAGATAAGAAGTCTCATAGTTTTCTTACCCCTCTCTCTTATTGACATGACGAAGTGTGGTTATAAGTGAAGAGTGAAAGGGAGTATAAGCTTAGCCAGAATAGAGAAGTAGTTACAAAGAACGACAAAGACCATTGTATTTTTTAAGCCGTGTGGCCTGACAGCGGTTGATACTTTTCTCGCCGACCGAGGCGGCCGCCTTAAAACAGCATTGCCGGAGAGGGAGCGAACATAATTGTATCCATCAGGGATAGAACCACCAGCTCTCGGGCTAGACTCGCGCCTGCTAACCACATTCCTGGCCCTGTAGGTCCATATTTAACAAGTGCGGACTGTATGTGAAGGTAAAGGCTAAGCCAACGCCAGACTGAGTAAAAGCCATTCTAACTTAGTGTGGACACGTAAAACCCCTCATTTAAACTAATGGCCACCCCCATTGTCTCCTCCTGGGTCGTAACTACCCTCATTGTAACAACAAAGGTGCTCCTGTACAGCTCTGCTCAAAATAACACGTATTTAAAAAAAAATTCCATGGTGTGAGCCCTCAAGCGAGCTATAGCGACCGAGCTGCCGCCGCCGTCAGCGATAATAGTGGCAACATTTGCTGAGAGAGGGTGTCATGTGATCAGCACAACAAGCCCTCTGGCTGTTAATCTCATTTTTCTAGACTGGGACCGCTACCTATATATCCAAGTAGCTCCTCATTTGTCCTCTCGAGGCTGAATGAGACCCCGTTACAAACCCACTGCTTCACAGATAAATTTTGGAAGCACCGGGAGATTGAACCTAGGACCTCTAGAGCTGTATCCAGGGTCAGTCGTCAGGCTCGCAATATACCGGATTTTCAGTGAGGCCAAGACTCAAATCTCGAAAGAGTGCATTGCGGTTTGGTTTTCCACATGTGATCTGTCGATGTGGTTTTTCCATTCATTTACATGCTAATATGAGTGCATTTATTCTTAACTTACTTTTTTCCAACACTACCTTCTAGTATTGAGCCATTAATTAATATTTTTTTTAAATTATTAAATGTGCTTGTAGTTACTTATTTTCCCCTGCCTCGAGACTTAACCCCCGTCTGGGCTATCCGAATATATTACTCTGATTAGTTATGGATGAGGAAGGTGGGATTTATAGGAAGTGTACCCGCATTTTCGTGGAGAGAGCTTAAAAACAAATTAGGAAAAAACACCCTCAATATACCTGACAGAGATTTGAACCCTGCTCTGCCTGACATTGGCAGACGAGTCTACTGTGAGAGTAGCGCGTTAGACCACTCGACTACCAAAGTGGGTCTAGACCTATTATGTAAACATCACTCTCATATCTAATGTAAGCATATATTTAGTATTTGTACCGTAGTTCACGGTGTATGAATAATTCTGCTGAGTTAGGGAAACTAAAATATTTAACTGAAAGTAAACTAAAACAAATTTTGTGCTCATGTTAAAGGAAAGTTGGTTGTAAGGATGTAACTCCATTTAGTATGGATACACATATTAAAAAAGAAATAATTAACCTTAACAGAACAAACTGCTATGTTATTTGCTTTATAAACTTGACAGTGTCTGCAAAAAAAATAAAAGGAAAAATTCGTAAACTAACAAAAAAAAAAGTACGGTGTACCGCACTGGCTGTCCTCTCTTATTTATATCAAAATAGAGACCATCTTTTGTCAGCTACAACAACATTCAATATCTAAACAATAACAATAATTCTCGTAACCATCATTTATTACCCAATGCCAACAAGTAGCTTGTTTGCCGCACGGGTTTATACATTCATATTATAATATCAAAATACACCCACGTCAGTGGCCAAATGGTCTAAGGCGTCACTCTCGTACTAGACTGGCCTGCTTAACATGGAGAGATTGGGTTTCTAATTCCGGTCGGTTCTACTGAGAGTGGTTTTTCCTGAATGGTTTCCCACGCTCTTTTCACGCAAATGTGGGTAGATTACCTTTAAAATGCTTCCTTCTTCATCCTTACCCCATTATATATGTCTATAACATGAACAGGTAATAGGACGTGATGATACAAAAAATCAAACAGACGTGATTGTTTTTGATTGGTCGGTCTTTAAGCCAATGAGGTGAAAATACTCCCCCTCTTGGAGACTAAGCAGAGAAGTCTTATGATTTATTCAAAGGTTTTTTCTGGTGTAATTGAGGCGAATACGATTACTCCGTAGGGATTAACGGAAGTTCAATGTTTCGTGTTAGAACTTCTAATCTAATCTAATCTATCTAATATCTAATGAATTAACTTAAGACTATTTCGATCAATGCTACACAATAAATAATTAAAAATATGACAACGGTGTATTATTATTATTATTATGAAGCTTCAATCTTGATTGTTGTGCACACGTGTTAGGAATTATAACTGACACTGTTGCAAATAAAAGCAGTCCCATTACCAACTAATCCCAAAACAAAAACAAAATACCTTGAGTAAAATATTATTTCATCTAAACTTGAAAATAAAACAACATAAAGTAAGTTTTGTTAAAACCTGCTGTTTTCACAGTGCTCTTGCAACGGTAATATATACAAGTTTTGTGAGAATCAAATACAGGATCACATTCAGCCCTATCTTTAGTATTAAATTCCATTAAAAAGTCATTTTTGACCGAAAGTGCAGAAAGCTAGTTTATAAGAGTATAGTAGAGACCGAATAACGTATTCAGCATGGCCGAAGTGTGAACATTAAGTACAAGGGGACCAACCGGGGAACGACCCAGGTCCTGTTTAGAGCTACGAGGGATGCTGACACGAGGGTTTCCCTTCAAACTTATCTCTTAAATTAAACATAATCGCCATCACATGGCTCTATTCATTTGTCAACTATTATTTTTGGTTATTTTATAATACATCTCAATTAAAAACCAGTTTCAATACCATTATCTTGTCCACCCCTAATCGACTTACCACGTCCATCCTTAGTCAAGAAGAACTTTAAGGAGTCAAGGAGTGACAACCTCCCAAAAACACTGAACACTTGATTTTAAGGTTTGGCTGTAACATAGTTTACTAATGGGTGATTTTAGAAAATTCGAAATATTGCAAAAATGGCTCTAAAGATTGTCCTTAAAAAGTATATCTGGGGATTGTTTGACATAAAAAAATAAAACTGTAGGTTATACTATTTTTTTTTTAGAAAAAAAAATTGTTTAAGGGTAGTTTACTAAAGACCTATATTTTAAAAATGTGAAATCTTTTTAATTTGCCACTAACAATTTTGTTTAAAATTGCTATCTTGGTACTATTTTACATGATAAATAATATTGTATGTTTATTTTTGTAAATAAATTAATCTAGGGGTGATTTAATTTAGACCAATTTTAGAAAATTTAAAATATTTCAAAATTAGCCCTTAATATTAAGTCCAAAATGGGTGCCTTGGAATTAGTTTTTATGATAAATAAGAATGTTTTGTAACACAAATGATTTGAGAATAATTTATGAAAAATAAATAAAAAAAAATAAAATAAAAAAAAAATAATAAAAAAAATTATGAAAATTATAACTTAATTCTTTTTAAAATATTGTGAACGATTTTGTTTGGATCTATATTTTAGGAGTGTTTATTGTGATTATCAAGACGATATGCTTGCTATTCTAAGAAAAAAAATTCTCAAGGCTAGTTTATAAAAAAATAATAATTGAAAAATCTCTTTCAAGCAATAACACACTTTATGAAAGAAAGTTTGTATTAGGTTGTACCATTTATTTCATAAGTAAGTTAAGTTAAAGCTATGAAAGTTAAATGATTCCGTTGCTTATCGTGTAATTAATTAACTTTTGTATTTCTAATAAATAATTTTGATGATTACAAATCTTGTAATTATTTAAAACAGATTTATTTCTTTAAGAAAAGATCTAGATCAGGCTGTTGATTGCAATTTCATTCAAAACTATGTTTTCAGGTGTGTGATTTTGTACATCTTACTAATATTATAAATGCGAAAGTTTGTATGTTTGGATGTTTGTTGCTCAATCACGTCAAAACTACTGAACAGATTCGAATGAAACTTTGTAGGTAGGTAGAGTATGTCCTGGAATAACACATAGGACTATTCCCAACCTTTGATTTTACATTAATTTTACAATATTAATGTTTAAACTTTTCGTATATAAGAGATATATTGTGATTTTAATTTTACGAGTAAATATGAATGTGATTATATTATTATTATTAGAAACGCGTCTTACTACCCGTTCAGTTTATATTATATATGCGAAAGTTTGTGTGTTTGTATGTTTGTTACTCAATCACGCCAAAACTGCTGAACGAATT
Source organism: Timema bartmani (assembly GCA_902151455.1). NCBI lineage: Eukaryota > Metazoa > Arthropoda > Insecta > Phasmatodea > Timematidae > Timema > Timema bartmani. The sequence continues at coordinate 56,368 of CABFWB010003012.1, read as the reverse complement.
CGAATGAAACTTGGTACGTAGATAGAATATGTCCTGGAATAGCATATAGGACTATTCCCAACCTTTAATTTTACATTAATTTTACAATACTAATGTTTAAACTTTTCGTCGGGCGAAGCCACGACGGGTAACAGCTAGTATAAACTAAAGATAGCTTACATAACATTGTTTGGTTTAATTTTATACTTAATGGAAGGCCCGACAGTTATTGAATACCTTTACTTATAAGACCTCTAATCGAACAGAGAATTTTAAATAAAGAGTAAATTATATGTTAAAGTGGTTCCATGTTCATGGCATATGTTTAAAAACTAATGATTTTTTTTATAGATACAATCAAGGTAAATTTAGTTACTTAAAATGTAGACCTATCTTGATTATTTAGGGATTTTGTTGTTGATATAAAACTGCACAAAAAATCAACAACTCCTAACCTACCTTCCCTTCTTACACATCCTTAGCCATTATTAGTTCAATAATCGTTTAGATTTTTAACGTTGATTAAACTTTTTTTTATCCCTTTTGGCTTTAAAATAATTGATTAAAAAAACTACACCTTAGCTCAGTCGGTAGCGTGTCTGTTTACTGAGTTAAGGTTCCCGGGTTCGATTCCCGGCATGGCCGAAAAATGTGGGTTTACCCTTTCACATTGATAGTCTAGTCTTAAGTTAGATTATAAGGCATATGAAGTTATGACAGGCCTAGCAAGCCAGTAGTGGAAAATATATGGCTTGAATTAAAAAATTGACCCGGCCCATAGGCTGGAAACAGCAATGGGTGTAAAAATATGTATAGAGTGATTCCAGTGTTCATTCCAGTGTGAACTTGTGGACTGTTAAAGGTTTTATCAACATCCAACCTAAACAGCGCGACCTATTATGATTGGCAATATCTCAGCCACCTAGGTAGACCTCTTTAAGAGGCTGGAGATTAGAAGGTTAACCTCTTTCCAGCCGGCAGATCGGGTATCTCTCGTCTCCCGGGTCAGGGCCTGTCACTGGGTGCTCGAAAGGGTGTAGGGTGGGGAGAAATCCCACCCAGGTTTTTCCTCTATCCCTTCCACCGGTGAAAACTTCCTCCCGAGCAGTGTGTATACACGGCATTATTGGAAATCATTGGATCAGAAGAGGGATTCTTCCTGTTCTCCCACAGGACCATGTGGAGGGGGAGGTGGGGTCACTTCAAGAGGGGATAGAGTAGTGGGGATTGGTCATATTCACCCCCCTTCCGAGCATTTGTCCTAACCCTAGGGGGAGTCCTTAAATTACGTAAGGCTTTTTTTCATATCTTTCGACTCCCCAGGTAAATGATCTTAAGATTTTCCTTCACTCCCCTCCCCTATCCTCTATCTAACGTAGTTTTTACTATTTGGTAAATTAGATTATTTGAATCGTTAAGTTATGTTTAGACATAAGGATTGTTAATAAAGCTAGTGATATGAAATTTTAGAATATTTTAATAATTGCAGTAAGTAGATAAAATATAAGTGAAATTTTATAGTTAATAAGTCTAAATTTATTTTCTGACAAAAATAATTGATTTTGACTCACCATAAACATTGATTAAAAATTTTCCTAAGATGGATACTAACCCTTCTCCTCCTCGTGATAAAATACTGAACCCCCTCCCCTCCTAAGAAACCCTTATGTAATTTAAGGACGCCACCTACCGCGTTTTTAGATCTCATGATTTTTCTAGACGACTGGCCCATAATTTTGGGGAATCCTAATCATTCCGTGAGGAGAAGAGAGGGGGATTTGTGAGGAGGGGAGTTATTTTCCTCCCTTCTTCCGCTGCATCAGGCTACCCGCATTTAATTACACAGAGGGAAGGCACCATTTTAAAGAAAATGCACACTCATTTGCATGGAGGAAAAGTGAAAAAAAAATCGGTGGTTGCATGGTCTAAGACGCTACTCTCTCAACAGACTGTACTGTCAATGAGAGGAGGATCAGAGTTCTAATCCAAGTCGGGTATAGGGGCCTACTGAGGTTTTTTCGTAAACTGTTTTCCACTCTCCTTTTATGCACTTGCGAGTTTCCACTCTCCTTTTATGCACTTGCGAGTACACTTTCTCAAAATTAAACCTTCACCATACTTAATACATTAACGTAATTAGTACATATGCGTACAACCCGAACGGCTAGTAAGACGCGGTGATAAAAAAAGTAATTAAAGAGTTAAAGTTCATTTTCTATTTTCACGTCTATACCACAGCATACAATTTTAAAACTAGAGTTAGATTTTCATATGAAGAGTCTTTAGAAAATGAAAACATATTTTTTTTGCGTTCAATATTGATACATTTCTAATACAATATTATTGTTATTTTTCAAGGTAGTAGTAATATATATACAAAAATTGCTATAATTACAGGACTTGACGTATGTATGCGTAAAAGTAGATGTAGTATTTTTTTTAGCTGTAATTTTCTTATGAAAATTAGACTGTAACCAAACCAATACAGCAACACCCATACATTCATACAAGGCGTATGAATTTATGTATGTTAAATTATGTTATTGGTCACTTGGGAAGAAACTAGGAGTACTCAATAATTATACCGTCAACCCTAAACGGCCCCCTACACGCTCCGTCTTCAAGGTGCAAACCAGTTTCTGCGGACGAGTTGGGGCCTTTTAAGGCAAATTTTTCAATAGATGATTTTTTTTTAATATTGAACCAATCTGTGAGCATACACACATAATTAATTTGATTTTTTTTTATATAAACACAGCTGCGATCTAATGGTCCGAAGGGGATAATGTCATAATTAATTTGGTTTGTGTTAGACTGAGAAGGTCAGGATTCAAATCCTTGCAGGGTGAACAAATAAGGGATGCTTTTATCGCTTGCTATTTAACGCTTTGGTGTACCTCCGCATCCCTTCTTCAGGCTAAGGGGGTCAGTATAATTAGTTAGTAACCTTTCTGTTTTTATTAGTGAATCAGGAGGAAGGAATAGTGTATTTGATTTCAAGTGAACGCGAGCTTTCAACCCTCTTTCCCTACTCCCCCTCCATCCCTGTAGTTCACGTCTTACCACCCGTCCGATTGATTCGGATATTTAAACTAATAGGGTGGAACTGAGGAAGGTATAATTTATTAGAAGAACCTGAATTTGCGTTGAAAGAAAAGATGAAACTATTAAAAAAGAAAAAAAAATTGACCTCTCTACGTTCGTCTTGGATTCGAACTCTGACCATCCATGTCACGTGCAAACCAGAAAAGGCGCTAACTGATGCCGTTGTCCTCGTGACCATCGGTACGGGCTGCAAAAATTAAAACTTTTTTTTTTTTTCAAAAGAGAAGACAAATAAATTACCATGAATATTTTTTTTATTAATAAAAGGTACGTAGCACTTTTTATAACTTGCTTTATAAAATAATATAAAAAATGTTCCCGGAAACCAGGCAATGAGTGGATTGACACCAACCGAAGAAGATCATGTTTTAGTTTCTTCTTCTTCTTCTTCTTCAGAGGTTTCCGAAGAAAAAGAAACTCCTTCTTAGAATACTTTTTGGTAGGAGAAGTAATGGATGAAGGGGGTTGCGATAAGGGTAGACAGGGGAAGAAGGGTTAGGAGAAATTAATCCCGAAATGACTTTGAGAAAAAAGGGGGGTGGTAGAAACGTGAAAAGTAAAGTCGGCAACCAATAAAGGAACAAGCTCTGATCCTTGGTATGAAAAGAAAAGAAATGAAATAAAGTCGGGGAAAAAGACCTTACCCTCTTCCTTGCATATAACTTAGGATAGGTTGGGGAGGGGGAGAGGGTTCTCATTGCAATTCAAACAAATCCACCGTGCATTGAAGCGAATGGAAAAAAAGGGATTGATGGGAGGAAGAGAGGGTTGCAAAGCAGTCTCTCCCCCTTTCACCCCCCACTCAAGACTTCAAGACTTCAATAGAACATTTAAATCTTTTCTTTCTCTTGCTGTGTAAATGGTTTTATATCATTAGATTAACTGCGCATGGGTGCGATTAAGGGTTCGAAAAAAACAACTTTCTGTGGTGCACCTTTATTCACCTCACAGATACACCGGCGAGCACGCGAACAAAGGCCTCAGTAGGGTCTTGTCAGGGTTTGACGGTGACGTGAGGTTTTAGGGTTCGAAAATCTGGTAAGGAGTCATGAGGTTTTCCACTCTACTTTCTTGCAAATGCAGGCACATCTCCTCTCAAACCACGCCTTCTTCTTCCCTACCGCAATAGTGTAATTAAGTGTAGATAGCCCGGACGGGTAGTAAGACGCGTTGATAAAAACCTCTCATTGTGCTTAGATTGACGGTGACTGGGAAGTTCGGGGATCGAGCTCCCGGCTGGGTGGCAATTTCCCACATATAGTGCTGGATTTAAGGGGGAGGGATGTTCGGGTCGACAACCCCCAAAAAGAAAGAAAACATTGACTCAATTTATTTTGTTGTATATACCTTGTTGTTTTATGCCCACATTATTGTTCTTCCTGCCTTAAATAATCAGGTAAAGACAAATTGATGGGTGTACACTTTAAATTCAAAATGAAAATCCCGTGGACATTTGAAAGATTTATCAAAAAAGTCCCTGTTGACCATTTATAAGATCTTGCGCTAACTCTCAGGCCCACTTCCTACTTTTTTTTTTACTTTGTTACTATTATTTTTGTGTAAAATCAAAAAGTTGTTTAAGTTTTACCTTTCCTCAGACCCGCTTTGATGCAATTTACATGGGTTTGAGGGGGACCCCCACACTGTATGCCGCCCCGAGGCCCCCACATACGTAGCTCCGGCGCTCCCCCCATGTGATATTCATGGTTAGTTTTACAATCTGATCGCCATTCTAATACGAAATCAAGTCTCTTGTGAGAGTGACGCCTGTGCTACCACCAGTAGATCAGATATAAACTAACCTTTGGTGATTTGTGTTCAGAAGACGATATAAACTGCCAATGAAAAGGGGTTTAAAACTCTGTCAGGTGTACTGAGCATGGTTTTCCACTCTATCTCCACACAAATGCGGGTACACTTCCACTAAAATTCTATTTTATTCATTCCTAACACATTAGCTTAGTTATACCGCATAAGCTGGATAATAAGACATAGTGTTAAAAAAATATAAATTTAAACTTCACATGCTAACACCCTTAGGAGGAACGGTTTTGAGCACGACGTAATAGAAGGAAAGGTTGAGGGAAAGAGGAGCTGAGTAAGGAGGAGGATTCAAATACTAGATGACTTGAAGAAAAAAAGAAAATTCTGGGAGCTGAAGGAGGAGGCAGGGGACAGGGTACATTGGCGGTCTAAGTTCACTGACAAAAGGATTGTACCTGTCGTAAGATAGAACACATAGTAATGATAATAATTCTAACGTTCTTAACAAGATTTTATTCACCCTTGCTCCCTGAATTTATTTTACTACCTTGTTTATTTTCCTCTTTTTGTGAGTACTTAGAATCAAGGCTTTTTATGTTTGTGTTGGATACAAGGGGCCTGGCATGCTTTGGGGGGTTT
>CABFWB010003012.1:24048-40354 GCA_902151455.1 Timema bartmani | reverse complement strand
CGACGCACCCGACTAAATGAAAACACTTCCACATAAGTGAGTGGTGAGGGAGGTCAACCAACTACGGGTCTAAATAGCCCTGGTTCAATCCCAGTACTGTTGGCGAAGTTAGATTAATATTTGTGTTTTGATTTGTTTTATCAGCCAACCACTATGTATGGTCAAATGTCCCAGGTGGAAGGAGAAAGGGAATAGGGGAGTTCAAACCCTCTTCTTTTCAATGCCTAAATTATTAGCTCATTGAAGTCTTGTAAAATTCTCAAATCTTACAAGCCTAATTTTAAGAGTGCCAGTATCTATTATTATTATTATTATTATTATTATTATTATTATTATTATTATTATTATTATTATTATTATCGCATCTTACTACCCGTTCGGGCTATACGCACTTACGCTAATGGTAGGGTGATTGTGAGATGAAATGGCGGACCTACAGTTTAACGTGGGATCCGAACCACGGTGGAAGTATGGTATTCCACACATTCACAAGTTGTGATTAATAAACGTCTTATCAGAGGTGAAGGAAGGGTTTTTGGCAATCAGATAAATCTGTGCTGGTACCGAGGATTGAACCCCGGACCCCCAGCACATAAGTCTGACACCTTACCCTAAGACCGCCAGGTCACCTACATAAGCAGTTTAGACTTGGTAGAATTCACATCATTTATAATTATATATAAAAACTGTTATTTTTTATACCAAGAAAATTTGATTTTATCTAATTTTGTAGTACACATTGTTTTATTTAGAATAATTTTTTTAGTCTAACGTTGCTCGTTAATTTTATTAATGTATCCGAATTGATGATTAAAAATACATATTTGAAATGTCTAATTCATATTTCTTGTTTTGACTCTACTGATTTGTAGATACAACACAGACTAGCAGAACATAATATGCCAGGCCAAAGCAGATGGTAAGATAATCCCAACTAATGACACCCGGGTAAAGAGGACGCCAGCTTCCTTACCTGGCTAGTATGATTTTTCTTTCTACCATCGCATTTTACTACTCGATCGGGTTAATGAGTTATATGCCTATGTATTAATTACACTAATTTGTTAGGGGCCAAGAGGTTTGAATTTAGAAGAATTGTGCCCGTGTTTGCGTGGAGGGAGGGTGTAAAACCATTAAAAAAATACTCCCAGTACACCCGACCGGGACCGAACCCTGATCTTCCATTCTTCGGCAGTTTAGTCTCTTGCGAGAGTAGCGTCTTAGACCATGCGGCCACCGTAAACGTGTTGGTTAGTGTTGCTGAAATGGGCTGATACATTGATGCATGCCATATTTTACAAGATAACCCCCCTACCACCTACCTACGGTTAGTTCCCTGCCGATCTTATAGACTTAAAAAAAATCTTAATAAATCTTAATATCGAATGACCTTAAGGTGGGAGTGTCGAGAACACGAGTTAATGGCAAAATCTTTAGCCAAATAAAATAAAATATTGCTTCAGTAGAAACTTAAAGAGTTTAATTTTCTTCACATCATGACCCTCATCAGTTGCTGAATATCTGTCATGAACATAGTGGCATTAGATGATAAACTTTTTAAATGAAGATAAAAAGTTGTTATTAAATTCCAGGACATCCTTGACAGATATTCAACAACTGTTGATATCACCACGTGAAAAAAATATAACAATCTATGTCTCTACTGGAGAAATAGTTGATTTATTTTGGTCAAAAAGTGTTTTACTATAAAGACTAAAAAAAACCACTGCCGCTAACTCACGCATTTCTTCTCGACCGATAGATCGGCAGGCTAATACCTGTTTATTCAGTCACATTTCCAATGGTTGCAATTGGTAGGACTGTATTATAATACGCCTCACCACTGCATACAAGTCCAGGATATGCATGTATGAAAAAGATGCGCATTAATATGTTCGCAATCATAATTAACTTAATTTTCATTTTAGGTTTCGTTGACTCTTTTACTACTTGGAATTTCGACGAGAAATATTTTAGTTAATTAGTGCTGACCATAGTGGACGGTATTTTTAATTAACAACCTTGGGGATAGGAGTGAGTAGGGAGAGATTGCGCTCTGTTACTGGTTGATGGGGGTCACAGGTTGTATAAATATGTAATAATCCATGCATTAATACGAAATAGCAAAAACTGATTAATTGTCAAGGGATGTGGTAGTTTTTTTATTCGACTCGTAGTTAAATATTTACAGCATCACCACTACATGCATTTGTTTTGTACCTCATGGCTGGTTTTATTTAACTGTATAGCTGGGAGATATAGCAGAACAGTTTTAACTTTCTGATGTATACGAAGTAAATAAAAGTATTATGAAAGGTAGTCCTTCTTTATGGTTCGATAACGAGTTCTTGACGATAATGCACTTTATATGTGGCCACATATATTTAAAAAAAGTTTCATATAAATTAAACAGTTACAAATATTTATTTTATAAATTCGTCATTTGAGAGTATTACTACCCGTTTAGGTGACCGATTGGTCTAAGGCGTCACTCTCACAATATACTAGAATGCAGATGATGGTATGATTGGGGTTCGAATATAACTAGGGTGTACTGAAGGTGGTTTTTCCTCAATAGTTTTTCAATCTCCCTCCATGAAAATGCGGGTATACCTCCTCTAAATCCAACCTTTCAGATCACATTAGCGTAGTTAAAAGAATGGATAGACCTGCTGAATGATAAGTTGCCGTGAACTCTATACACAGGATGTTTCTAAACTCTATGCCCAAACTTAAACCACAAAATCTGTGGGCAGAAAGAAACATAAAATCCTAGTAAAATAAGGTCCGGAAAAGTCATCTTGCACTACTAAATGAAAGTTGAAGTTAGACTCACAGTGCCGGTAGTACGCAACTGTAGGAACATACGTGTACAGCAAGTTGCATATCATTAGGAGGGAAGAAGTGCCCGGCCGCGAGCAGCGTTGCAGAAGGACAAACCCACGTCAAATTCAACCGACGGATACTGTCGCGGCCAGGTCGGGGAGAGGGTTTTGAACATCTTCTGTGATATTCCCGCCTAATTATATGCAACTTGTTGTACTCGTACGTACTTACAGTTGCGTACTTCCGGCGTTGCTACGTCTAACTTCAACTTACATTTAAGTAGTATAAGTTTACTTTTCTGGACATTCTTTTACTAGGATTCTCTGTTTCTTTCAACTCACAAATGATGTGTTTTAAGTTTGGGCGAAAAGTTTAGAAACATTCTGTTACATCACTGCGCCTTATAATTTTTTTTGGGGTGTCCAATATATATTGAAATAGGCCTACAATTATTTATAATTAATCTAAATATGTTTTACTGAAACTTTATATAATATGTGCTTTAAAAACCTTATAAATAAAAGAACAATATCGTTCACAAAAAGCGAAGGGGTTTGAAGTTGAAGCCCCCTTGAAAGCCGGCTTGTTTTTGTACCCAACACTGTACTTTTTGTTAGTCTCAATATACGTGTAGCACATCAAGCATAGGATAACTACAGTCTCAAAGCATACAAATATGGCTCAGCTGACGAGAACCTTAAGATTATCGCGCTTACACAGCGTGAATCCCGTCATATATAGCGACACCGGTGGAGGGTAATGAACCCTGGTTCCACACTTTACACCGAGCCGTAAGATGATGACGGCGTCTTTTGTAAAAAAAAAAAAAGGGTGGGGGGCGGGGTTTAAAGGAATAGAGGAACCTAAGAACCGAAGCGTCCTCTTCTTTGTTGCTCCGTGACGAGAGAAGTTTGATGGATGAGGTGCGCGGCGTCTTTGAAAGAGGGGGGGTGGGGGTGAGGTGAGTGGAGGCGTCTTGAGGCGCCGCTAATGTTGTTGTTCTGACGCTTCCAAGTCATCCTGCGCGGGATTTCTTATCACACACAAGCGCTGCTCGCTGGGGGGATCATTAGGTGGGGTGGGGTGAAATCTCCCCTAAACACGGCGAGGTTCATGAACGGAGAACTTTGATGGGATCAAAGAAACGGTCCAGGTACACTCGAATACAATCAAACATGGACCAGGCTATATTTTAAGCGGGGAAGGGGGCATTAAAAACAACTAAAAATACTATTTGATGCATCGGTGGGAACGCGGGATAAGGTGTCAAAAATAATTTGGTCTAGATTTCTGGTGATGAGAAGGTCAGGGTTTCAATCCCTGGTTTGGTGTATACTGAAGGCCTTTTTTTTCCTAGATAGATTCCCACTGTCTCTCTCTGTAAATGTCTAAAACCCTTCATCTTAAACCTTATTATGTTTATTTTACGATCGCCCGGACGGATGTTAAATATCGAAATATCTTTGTATTTTGAAATATTTATTTTTATAGAGACGTTTAATTTTTATCTTCACATGATCACTTGGGTAGAGAAATTATTGTGATCAGTAAAAATAAATCAACATTTTGATGGATTTCATGATCCCAGAACTCCAAAAAGTGTTTTTTTGCAATGCCATCCATCCGTCTATTACTGAGATTAAAGCCGAAACCATTTTACTGATCGGGCTAAAACTTGGTATATAGGGTTTTAATAAGGTTTCCCAGAGGAGTTTGGTAATTAGGCTTGGTATCGGCTCTAACAATTTTGATTAAAACTAGTATCTAGGCACTGTTTAACATTACAAACAAAATGTATTATCCCATTTTCCTATGAAAATGACTTAGAGGGTACTTTGTAAAAGCTAATATCTCCAATTTTGATAATATCTCCGCAACTATTTGAGATACGAAATGACTTATCATTGAAAAGTTGTAGCACTATATAAAAAAATGTTTGGAATATATTTTTATAGAACCAATATTTTCTGAGCTACTGACAAATATACTCTCAAAGTTAGGTCTGGGAAATGGGGAGTTAATTGTTATGCTCTTTGTTGAACCAAAATGCTAATTATTTTCTCAATGTGTTTCTGTAACAGTGTATATTATTTCATTCATGTTATTTGGTGGAATAAAAGGCTCTATTTTTCCCATAATGTTTCTGGAACAATGTCTTACGCGTTTTAAAGAAATGTCTCAATTTTCTAGGTTCAGGAGTGAGAAGGTCTGTGCGGTACCCCGTACCATTTCCGAAAGGGAAAGTAGGAAACCAGGAGTTGGAATCCATAGAGCAGTTCAAGTAAGGCAACAAGAAAATTAGGTTGAGGATCGTCATGGCCAAGATAGCTTTCAACAAAAAGATATTACTGCTGACCAGCAAGTTGATTTAGGAACCGAGCAAAAAACTGATGAAAATGCTACATTTGGAGCATCGTGCTGTATGGAGCAGAAACGTGGACACTCAGTAAGATGAAAAAGAAATACTCGGAGAGCTTTGAAATGTGGTGCTGGAGAAGACTTGAGAAGATCAGGTGGACAAACAGGGTGACAAATGAAGAAGTCCTGAGAAGCGTGGGCGAGAAGATAACCATTTTGGATGGGATTCTTTGGTGCAAAGCAAACTAGATAGGACACATCCTTAGGAGGAACTCTATTTGGCACGATATAATAGGAGGAAAGGATGAGGGAAAGAGGAGCTTAGGAAGAAGGGGTAATCCCATATTGAACGACTTGAAGAAAAGAAGAACATTCTGGGAGCTTAAGGAGGAGGCAGAAAACAGGGTGCATTAGCGGTATAGGTTCACTGACAGAAGGAATGAACCTGCCATAAGTAAGACAAAACAAATAATAATAATGATAATCTCTCTACCAGGCTCGCCAGTATTGTACGATCTTGGTAAATGTTTCTTCGACGGCCACTAAGTTCTGCTTTATCTCCCCTTCCGACCAATAGGTGACCTTGAAATAAGGGAGAAATGGAAGATACTGTGACGCCCTCCCATTGCCTCATTCACATAATTTTATAGTTTTAATGCTTTATGGTTGTGAGCCATGAATTAAAAGCTAAATTAACGATGAATACTTTTTTCACATTTGCTGGTGTGTTCTTTGAACATATTCAATGCTTATTTCGTTCTCAAACTATAAAAGTATTTCTCGGCTATCTTGGAGCTACTCCCCCTCCACTCCTCGGTCCTCCTTTCACCCTTAATGTATATTTGGTATGGAAGGAGGCCTGAAGTGTTGCGTCATCAATCGAGAGCTCTAAAAGTAACCTTTCCGCCAGTTTCTATGTAAATGTTGATTGCCTTTCTCCAAGAATTGCGTAGAGTTTTTTTTTATTCTAACCTTCCACCACCCTAAAAATGTATCATTAGTAAATTTGAGGTTTCTCCTTTCGCTGTGATGAAATAACGCCCTGGGGGCTGGGTGTTGTGTGCTTTCTAGATTTAAGATATGTAATTAAGTAGTACACGCCAAATACCTTCACTTATCAATACACTCTTCTATAAGAATTTAACAGATAAAATACCTCGATTTGGTTTGAAAATAAATTATTATTTTCCTATATTCTGCTGTCTGCCATAAAACATTTTGTACACGCCGTTTACCCTTCAAGACAACATGATTTCTTTGGCGGATTCAACTATAAGTTTATCATATAAGCTACGCGATGAAGTAGAAAGGAAAGTAAGCTTGAAACCTTTCAGGGGACGCCACGAAGAACACGGTCTACATTTTACTTAGCTAGGCCTACTTCCTCTTCGGCATTAGGAGTTATCTAAAGTTCATTGTTGCACTACAAAAGTACGTCACCTATCTCCTATCTTGAGCTAGCTCTTTCCAATCCACCTCATTACACCCTATCCCTATCTTGAGCTAGCTCTTTCCAATCCACCTCATTACACCCTATCCCTATATTGAGCTAGTTCTATCTAGTCCACCTCATTACACCCTATCCCTATCTTGAGCTAGTTATATCTAGTCCACCTCATTACGTACTATCCCTATCTTGAGTTAGTTATATCCAGTCCACCTCAGTACACCCTATCCTTCTCTTAAGTTAGCTATATCCAGTCCACTTCATTACACCCTATCCCTATCTTGAGCTAGTTCTATCCAGTCCACCTCAGTACACCCTATCCTTCTTTTAAGTTAGCTATATCCAGTCCACTTCATTACACCCTATCCTATCTTGAGCTAGTTCTATCCAGACCACTTAATTACACCCTATCCTTATTTTGAGCTAGTTATATCCGGTCCACCTCATTACACCTTATACCTATCTTGAACTAGTTCTATCCAGTGCACCTCAGTACACCCTATGTTTATCTGGAACTAGTTATATCCAGTCCACCTCATTACACCCTATCTCTCCCCTGAGCTAGTTTTTTTTTATCACCGCGTCTTACTATCTGTTCAGGCCATACGCTTACATTACGTCAATCATAGATGACTTCCTCTCCTAACTCCCCATTCCAGTCTTTATACTCTTTGAAACTTACTCTTGGTCAAACATACACTTTTTCTTTTCCTGACTATATCCTCCATGGCCCCACCCGATGCTCGTCAGGAATCTAGGTCTGTAGTATCTGATGACACGGAGATAGGGTCACGGAAAAACGTGACAAAATCAACGTCGAGTCATCTCCGCTCCCTACGAGCGCTAATGGTATCGTCAGTCGGCGGATAATGAACACAATTTTCTTTTTTAAGGAATAGATGAAGAGGAGGGATAGGGGGAATAGGTACTCGTAATATATATATATATATATATATATACATATACAGGGTGGCAAAATATTGTATATAGGCCAGTAGGATCTTGTAATCAATTCTAATTAAAATGAGTAAAAAAATTTCACTAAACTTAGGACCGAAAACCAACTCGCACAAAGATACGGACAATTTTGTCTTTTAGTAATAACACAGATTAGGATGTAAAAAGATTCAGACTTCTTTTGTCATTTTAATTAGTAGGCCTACTATAAGTTTCTAAAGTACTGGACCCTTTTTTTAAACTTCATATGCATTTATATATATTTATTTAAAGTATAGTGTATAAAATTGTTATTCTGAGCAAAAGAACTAAAAATAACCCTCTTCGGTAATCGTATGCTGTAAGGCGTCACTTAAATAATAGTCTAAATTGCCAATGGTGTGGAGATCAGGGTTGGAATCCCAGTTAGGTCGAACGGGTAGTAAGACGTGGTGTTAATATATATGTCACATATTGGAGTTATATCACTTTAACCCTGAAGGAAGTTTCAAAATTACATGAAATGAGTGCTGCGTCATAGCATGGAAGGAATTTTTCAATTAACTTTCGTGGAGGAAAATAAAAGTAGGGACAGTTTATCAATTTAATCGTGGCACTGGGATCTAGGACAAAACATCAAGCTGCTCGACGTGAAATAATCTACTTTAATCAATTAATTGTTTTCCCCCCGTTTTGTTTTATGTAATCTTTCACGAGTTCAAGTTTATGAAAGTTATTTAAAAATATGTGGTGCTTTCATAACGAAATTGTGCGCTTCACTTGATATTCCAATTTTCTGTTCATTATTTAATTTAAATGTTCATACAGTGCGTATGGAGACTAGATTTATTGTTAATTAGATCTACAACTTCACTAATTACGAAACATGAGTTATAAATTAATTAACCTCATAAAAATTAAACGTTCTTTGGAACAAATTAAACTATTGGAATAATTTCTACAAACAAAATACTTCCAAAGAGATTACTCTTTGAATAATACCTCCAAAGGGATTACTCTTTGAATAATACCTCCAAAGAGATTAAACACTTTGAATAATGCCTGTAAAGAGATTATAAGATTTAGGCCCAATCTTACAATGTCACGTTATTCTATTCGTTAGGGCTTAACATAAGGTTAAGTGATAACAACCACTCCTTTTAATTTTACAATGTTTGGTTAGCGCTAATGTCCACGTAAATATGCTCGTAAGGTTAACGTGAGGTCTACCTTCCGGTTAGCAAACATAACGTCTACATTAGCAACGTTAAAGACTCCGCCATATTGTTTTCAAGGCAACTGTTATTATTAAAGTTAGGTTACATTTATTTGTATTATGAAATGGGTGATTTATTATTTGATTATGATGACTTTGAAAATGAGTTTCAAGTTCTAAGGAACCCAAGACTTTATAAAGACCGAAGAAATACAGTAATTGGAACGAAAGAATTTCCTGAAATTTTCAACGAGGAAGAATCATTTTACGTTTTCTTTTAAACAAAAATAAAGTTTTAGAAATTCTTGAAGTGATTTGACACCAATTAGAATTGTTTATTTTAAATAGTTTGTTTGTATTTATCTATTAATTCAATTAGCAAAATTTCCTCTTCTTTGCTAAAATTGAAATTTCGTGTTTGTTATTTTCAACAAACGTTTTAGCAGACAAATAAATATGATAAAAGATAGCAGACAACCTTAAACAGTCTTAATAAATTAGATTTGCTTTGATCGATTTGTTTTCATTACAGTTCCATAGACGTTGTAATGACTTGCTTATATTCTCTATTGTCAAATTAAGCCAATCAAAAGCTTTGAAACAAATCTAGGGCTTTGAGAAAGTTAACGATGGTAACTAATAGAAGGCACCTGTTCGTAATTTGTCGAGCACATAAAAATAATATTGTAATACACAACGCCAAGACTTTGACGAGACATTGTAAGATTGGCCCTAATACTATTAGTAAAAAGAGATTAAACACTTATAATAATATTGCCAAAGAGACTAAACTAATGAAGATCATTGATACAAAGATTAAACCCTTGAGATAGTTGATACAAAGATTAAACCCTTGAGATAATTGATACGAAGTGATTAAAAGCCTGTAATAATTGATACAAAGAGTTAACTCTAAAGGTTCATTGATCCAAGATCATGACTGAAATAAGTGGTGCAAAATAGTTTTTGCGCAAAATGTATCATGATTAAATGTCTGTGTGCACTGTTTTAGTAAATAAATATCCTTAACATTATTTTTTTAAATGGGTAAATTTCCCCTTAGATAACCCTTATCATTATTCTGAACACCTTTCAGGCCTATCCACACAATGACACTAATAGGATAAGGATCAGAATCAGGTAGATACAATTTAGAGGAAATGTACTAGTATTTGCGTCGAGGGAAAGTGAAAAATTGATAAGATAGTACACTTCAATATATGTGGTCAGTATTCGAACCCCGACCTCCCGTAGCTGGCAAATCAGATAAGACTGAAACGTTTAGCATGAGAAACTTTTTACATCCATTACTGTTTCCAATCTGTGGCCTGGGTCACTTTTTATTCAAGTCATATATTTTCCACTACCGGCTTGCTAGGCCTGTCGTAGCTTCATATGCCTTATAACCTAACGACTAGGACATGCACAACATCCAGTCTCCGGCCGTCAGTTTATCAATGTGAAAGGGTAAACCCACATTGCACCGATGATAAATTTTTCCGGCCTTGCAGAGAATCGAACCCGGATTCTTTAGCTCAGCAGACAGCAACACTACCGACTGAGCAAAGGTGTCGGATTGTATGTATTAGAAACTAA
Source organism: Timema bartmani (assembly GCA_902151455.1). Lineage (NCBI taxonomy): Eukaryota > Metazoa > Arthropoda > Insecta > Phasmatodea > Timematidae > Timema > Timema bartmani. The sequence continues at coordinate 29,975 of CABFWB010003012.1, read as the reverse complement.
ATGATCAACACCCCGCATCGGCCAGAACGTGGTCAGTTTCATGTTTGAGTTTCCGGTGATGGGGGGAAGGAGGGGGCTAAAATCTCAACAGGATGTATTAAGGGGGATTTTGTCCTAAAATCTTATCCCACTCTTTCTCTACGCAAATTTGTGTACACTTCTTTTAAATTGGACCTTATTCATCCCTTACCCCGTTAGTGTAAATAAGTGGCTAGCCTGGACGTGTGGTAAGACATGGGACACGGAAGTAGACAAACAAAAGAAAGATAAAACAACTTCAATAATATTAGTTGAGACCTACTTCGGTGGCCGCATGGTCTAAGGTATCACTTTCGCTGTAGACTGGCCTGCCGATGACGGGGAGATTGAGGTTCGAATCTCGGCTGGGTATGCTGAGGGTGGTTTTTCCAAAATGTTTCCCCATTCTTCCTCCCCGAAAATGCGGGTACACTTCATATAAATATAACCTTCCTCATCCCTAAAAACCACTAGAGTAATTAGTATATAAGTGTATAACCCGAAGGTGTAGTAGGACGTGGTGCTAAAAAAATTGTATTAATCAATCAAATTAGAGATTATGGGGTTAATTAAGGTAGGATTGCAAGCTAGGGGCATTATTTTTGCAGTTTTTATAGCAAATAAAGAGGGAAAATAAAAAAAATCCCAGTTAGAAACAAAGAGTTTATTTTTCCTCGCATGGTAATATCAACATTTCTTGAATATCTGGCAAAGGTGTTCTGGAATTTAATGATAACTTTTCCTCTTAATCTAAAAAGTCTCTCATTTAATGCTAATGTGCTCATAACAGATACTTACCATTGTGTAGAAAATTAAACTATTATTTTACTGGAGAAATATTAGATTTATTTTGCCGAAAAAAAGTAGTCTGCCATGAAAACTGTAAAAACACTGACCTTTTATCGCGTCCCCTTCCACCCCACCTTTAAAGATTTCATTAAGTCCACAACTCCCACGAGAAATTTCATCTGCTTTTCGGGAACCAACAATTTAATCAAAGTCATCAAAACAATATTCATTCAATTTTGCTGACGAGTATCTAGCACTCAAGTCACGTAATTGGTTTCCGTAGTTTCCACGTGTCATTTAATATATTCTCGACTCCTTTGATGACAAGTTTATAGTTTATTGGTTTACTTGCACCCAACATTGTTATGTGTTAGCCTAGTTTGATGTTCCGAGAAGGTGTGCATGGCTTAGTTATGTATCTTAGTTTGTTTAAAGTCTGGTTTTTAGTTCAAAATATTATCAATATATTACAGATTAAATTACATTTTAAATTTGATTTCAACTTTAGGCTTTCTAGATGTACTAAAAGACAAATACATATTTTAGGAATATTAACAAATTCATTAATTAGCAGGACTTACAACACTATTAACCAGCGGTGAAGTGTGATGATAATTTTTGGGTAAGCTGAGTCATGAACGGGACACACTTAACAATGTCAAAAATAGAATTTTTATGAAGTTATATAATACAGTACTGCCAGGCCATTACTAATAATATCATTAGTTTTTGATATACCTTCTGTAAAAATCTCATTTTGGTCTCGCTATTTTTCCTTTTAAATGCACTTTTCGTTCAAAAGACAAAGCCTCAGTAGAATTATTTAACAAAAAGTCAACTGAACCGAAAGAGTCATTGTTGATGTATACAGCGTCTCCCTTTTTTTTTTCTACGGTACATACACTAAATCCTAAAACATTACCGATATATTATATTATAATACGAAATTTAAAACAACTCAATAAAATAATAGAATTCAGGTCACAATCACAAAACTAAACTAATCTACACTGAAATAAACCTTTGAAACACGCTATACATGTTCAGAATTAAACACTCACGAGTCGGGGATAGCCGGCTTACTGGTCGCCTTCAGTGACTGGATGAACAGTTGCGCGCGCATTACCCTCCTAGCTCCTCGCAGGCTCAATTTGCCGAGTACGTTAGGCGGAAATGTATCAGCTTATCTTGACAAAATAAACTGACACATTCGCTTCACGCGCTTGCTTAAATATCAATACGCTTTAAAAAGTGGCCATTAAAATTTCAATTCTACTTCTCTTTTGTGTAAAGAGATGTTTTCTCTTATTATTTAAAACCTTTTGGGATATCTGAGCTTATCCTGCCTACCCTGACGCCTCACTACTGCTATTAACCTTAGTTTCTACATAGTGTCCCAAAAGTTACTGTGCACTCAAGTACCACAGACCTCGTAACAGTTCCTCCTACAACAGGTGTTGCAATTGTCCCTCACAAGCTTGAAGGCATGTCTGGACACTCCTATTCTTATCATATCATATAAAAAGGCGTGTCAAGACTCCAGATATGTCCTCAAATCCATGGGGGGAAATACTTTTCAACACCTTTAATAGGAAGAACTACAACGAGGTACGTGATACTTTACTACACATTAGCTTTTGGGACTCCCTGTACTTTAGATGTATATTTATTGGATATACATATCTACAAACAAATTTATATTAGAACTATACTACATTACCCTGTCTTAGTGCAAATATATTTACCAATTTAATTGCATGTCGAACTCTTATACAAATAGTAAATATCTTTAGCAGCATTACCCGGAATCGAAAAAGGGTCCCCTTGAATTGGGATCGACCAGAATAACCCCTTCAAGATGTTGCCTACTTGGTGAATTCGAAGCTATTATGCAAAGCGGGTTGTATTCTAACTTAAAGCACCTAAGCACTCTAAGATATATCCAATGTACGGAATAGAAAGCGAGGGAAGAGGAAGAAAGGGTGCAGTTAAACCTGCGTGGTATCTTGTTTATAACACTTTCCCTCTTCCGCTAATGAGTACACACGCTCACTCTAATAATTGTGGCTGGGCTGCAATTACTTGAGTTTTAAAATTACCTTTTCCTTGTTTCCTATGCTAGGTAGACATTTGGTTCTACGGATTTTTTAAAATATAAAATCCTGGCAGGAAGATTCCTAATGAACAATTTCGTGAATAAACCAAATAGTTTGAGCTATAAATGATTTAAAAAAATACCGTTTAAATTAAACTTCTTCGAGATAAATAAAATCATATTTTGACAATGTAAGACTATTTTAAAAATTATTTAATAATTTATTGCTTTTGTTTCAATGTTATATATTTAAATCTCGCCGATTAAAACGTAATATATTAACATGGGATATCAAAGCTTAACTCTTCGTGACGTCACAAATAGTCAACATTCTAACCATAGAAACTGTCTTATTTTATTTTGGATTTCCTCTCACGTTTTATAAATTGATGCTAAGTCTATTTTAGACTTCGGGAAAATATAGCTAGGGTGTACAATTTTTTTTTCTAAAATGCGTACAAGAGTTTAATTTTTTTCTAAAATGCGTACTAGAGTTTAATTAAAATGAGTAAACATTTATCTAGAATTAATTGAAATGTGCTCATTTGTAACAATGTAAATGTTCTCCCCCCTTTAATTGAAATGTTTCTTTAATCTGTTAGTTAGCTTTTTGATTACATTTTAATTGAAATCGTTGTATTGTTAATTCTATTAATTAGTTATTTCTAACAAAGCTGGGGATAAGGCTTTGCACTTATGACCTTAACTAGGAAGATTGGAAATCAATTTTGATTGGTGCACTATTTATTTATTTTAAATATAGGATGGTAAAGGCCAAAGATTAAATTATAAACAAATATATTTGGGCCAAATCGACTAGCCGCACGATCATACTTTATTTGTCACCGTGTCTGACTAACCGTTCAGGCTATACGCTTACATATTAATTAACTGTTTCGGTGGCCGCATGGTCTAAGGTGGGATGTACTAAGAGGGGTTTTTCTTAGATGATTTTTAACTCTCTTTCCACACAAATTCGGTTACATTTCCTCTAAATTCAACCTTCCTCGTCCCTAACTAATTAGCATAAATAGTACATATGCATATAACCTGAAAAGGTAGTAAGACGCGGTGTTAAAAAAGTATTAATTACGTTAATGTGCTAGGATAAGGAAGGCTGTATTTATAGGATGTGCACCTACATTTGTATGGAAGGAGAGAGTAAAACTATTATTTTTTTAAAGCACCCTCATTACATCCCGACCAGGATTCGAGCCCGATATTCCCGTCATTGCCAGTCTAATGTGAAAGTGACGCCTTAGACCATTCCGCCACCGAAGTGGGGCACCCTTAAATAACTATTTCAACACTCAACACTTAAAAATTAGCAATTTTTACTCATTTTTGAGTTTGTAGAACAAAAAATAAACCCTAACCAGTGGGCAAGCATACAAAGGCTTCAGTCTCGGTTGGTATGGTTTGCCAGTGATGCACAGGTCAGGGCTAGAATCCCGGACTGGCGTACTTATATCCCGATTTTCTTACAAATAACCATTTGGAAGGCCTTCGTAAAAAAAATCGGGCTATAAGTTTGTTTTTATTTAAAGGTTTACTACTTTTCCTCCATGCAAGCGCTGGTATATTTATTTTAATTTCTAACTTTCTCCTTATTTCCCCTTTTGGGGAAACATGCGGACAGCCCGGGCGGATAGTATGAAGTGGTAAACACACATCTATAGAGAATACTATTTCTTAAATATTAAAATAATTCATCTCTTCATTCTCTTGGTGTATTGATCATGTTTCGTACAGTGGCGCCAACTATCTGCGATGGAAATTACCAATCAACGTAGGACCATAAAATTGAGGACATTTATTGCTCTATGGTAACTATTTTAACTAGGAAATATATTAATGTAAGATACATAATAAGTTGGTTGGATAGTAATCAATAGTATAGGTCTATAGGACAACCTCTACATGAAAGAGCACTAAATTAAACATTTATAATGTCCTGTATAACATTCAAGCCTATCGTTTAAATTTGTAGTTCAAAGAGACTAGGATAAAAGAGTCCTATCACACTACGTAGAATATACAGAACGCCAGAAAAAATAGGCCTTTACTAGGGGCTAACCTGTCGTCAACAGGCACAATTGAGGGTTTCGTGCCAAGTTTGTCCTTTGTTGTTTTTAATCAATATTTAAGATTTTTCTTAGCAGGACGTAGCGTTATTCATGTACTGGACATGGCTCTGAATATGACAGTTTACCAGTTTCTTTTTAAAGCAACGCGTCTTACCATACGTTCAGGCTATGCGCTGATGTACTAGTTACGCTAATGATTATTTAAAGATAAGGAACGCTATATTTAGAGGAAGTGTACCCTCATTTGCGTGGAGGAAGAATATAAAACAATTTTGAAAAAAAACAACCACCTCAGTACACCTGGCCGAGATTCTAACCTCGATCTACCCATCATCGGCAGTCTAGTGTACTGCGAAGGTAGTCCCTTAAGCCGTGCTGCCACAGAAATGATTTTATTTTATTTTTTCCAAGTTTCGGATTGTTTTAATAAATATGGCATACTTCATAGCCTACATACCCGATTTCCAATCTCTAGACTGTATCGGGAAGGGGGAGGAAGATCCCTAAAAGGACAAAAATACTCCCTATGGATTTTATATATGAAGCGTTCAAAGGGAAAGTAAAACTTTTTACCCAAACTGATCAAGTACTGCCATCTGTTAGACAATCCTCATACCTTTATAATGTACTTTAGAATATGATTAAAAGAGGTATTTGTATTTGTCATTAATTACTCTATGACATTAAGAACTCGAAAGTTAATTGCCGCACTTATAAAAGTACGCCACCTATCCCTACCTTGAGCTAGTTTTATCCAGTCCACTTAATTACACCCTATCCCTATCTTGAGCTAGTTCTATCCAGTCCACTTAATTACAGCCTATTCCTATCTTGAGCTAGTTTTATCCAGTCCACTTAATTACACCCTATCCCTAGCTTGAGCTAGTTCTACCCAGTCCACTTAATTACACCCTATCCCTATCTTGAGCTAGTTCTAT
>CABFWB010003012.1:2594-20327 GCA_902151455.1 Timema bartmani | reverse complement strand
TATACACATCTAGTGCGGGTGCACTCAGCAAGGTTGCCCCACTCGCCGACTTAGGACGTTTTGTAGCCAGCTAGCTTTCTTGGGTGTCCAGGCCAACATATCCAGAGGGTACGTTCGCTAATCGAATTATTTGTAGAAGTTGAAGGAGTATTGTAAAGAAAGATATGGTTTTATTTATGGATTGTTTCTATTAGGAATTACAATAGAGAAGCTTACTATTGTATTTAACTATTTTCTGCCGTTTCTTGGAGCGGGTAGTATGACAGTTCAGCAGCACCGATAGAGATGGGGTTAAGAAGTAGTATTACATCCTTGTAATGTTACAGTTGTGTGCGTTTAAAGTGCGTATTGGTACAAATAATGGTATAAAGGTAGTTTACTGAAGTGCATAAAGAGAAAAAACAGATTTTTTTTCAAAATCCGCTCTAACGATTTGGGTTAAATTTTGTATCTAGGCACTGTTTAACATTAAAAACAAAATGTTAGCTCACATTTTTCCATGAAAATTACTGGGGAGACTTTACATTGGCATTCCGCAACTATTTCAGATGCGAAATAACTATATAATTTTGGAGTAGTAGTATTAAAAATAAAATTATTTAGTTGAAATATAGGCCTATGTATATAAAACCAATAGTTTCTTAGTTATAAGCAAATATTAATTTTTTTACGAAGGTCTTTAAAATTAAAATTAATTTTTATGCTCTTTGATGTACATAGATATTTATTACTTCGTCGATGTTTCTGTAACATTGTATATTATTTTATTTTTTATCTTTGATGGAGTGTTTCTACACTAATTTATATTATTTCGTTCCACAAATCTTACTAGTTTTTGGTAAATGTCTCTATTTTAATATAAAGGAGAAAGTATGTGCGGTGCGCCGTACCATTTATTTAAATCGCGCATGAGACATTGTTTTTATCTCCAGTTGTTGGTACAATGTTCGACCACAAGATGGAGGAACAGCGCTAGTGTAGACCGCAAGAGTCTCGGAGATGTTGTAAGGGTGTGAGCGCCAGTGAGTGGAGGTTGTTGCCCTGTCTTGGGCTGTCGCTCTAGGAGGAGAGTTGTGGCTACATGCTCTAGGGGGTTGTTTGGAAAGGGGTGAGGAGGGGGTCCTTTCCCGTGATGGTTTCCAAAAGTACTTAAGTAATTAAACATCTTTGGGTGACGTTGATACTCGCACCTTACAAGTTTGTGTTTTCACTCTGAAGGCTTGATAAACTTTCCCGATTACACATCAGAAGTTTTCTTTAAAGTACAGTGTGTTAAAATAAATCTAGAACTCCTTTATAAGTAAATCCTCAGCCATTAAATGAGGCTTGTTTATTATGAAACTTACTTTGGGAATTCGGCCCTTTGTAGTGTATGTGACTGTACTGGATACATTATAAAAACAGATCCATCTGATGTTTCTGGGTTCAATTCGTGCTGACGGTCGTAAGATATCCCTGAAAAATAAGATTGATCCTCTTTCATTTAATGAGAAGTTAAGCGTTCGTTCAAGCTATCACACTCCTGTAAATATAATAAACGTGTAAGCAAACTTCTAAACTTAAGGTGTGAGAGTAAAAAAAACACGAGCTCAGGGCAGAATCTTTGCCGTTTTTGTATCAAAAGATTTTTTTGTAAAATAGATAAAAAATATTGCTCCATTTTGAAATTTAATAACAACTTTTTATCTGAAATATTAAACAACTGTTAAGGACGTTGCTTACCTGTGACGTCATGACCGGTTGAGATAGGATTTCCCACGTTAGTGAATTTACGTTTTACTCAGCGAATCTTAAAGATATAACGTTGGAACAAATACCATAAATTCTTAAATAGCTTTAAAAAAAAATAGTCCTACAGTGCCACAAAATTATGATTTTTATCTTGAAATATGTTTTTTGTAAACATATTTTTTATAAATACTATACAATTTAGGCTATTTGGTTTGGTCACGAAAATGGCCTGTAGTTGTCTTCCTGATAGGATGTAGATTTAAAAAAGTCCGTGGTAGCATATGTCTATCTAAAATAGCAAACAAGAAAAGGGTCAAAAGCACATCAATGTTTTCAAGGCGCAAATATCAGAGTGAGTTTTTAAACTCGTCAGAGGAAGAGGGAAAGGATTATCAACACATAGACAAGAGCCTAAACCATTTTACCGATAAGGCTAGCACTTGATATCTAGGGTTTTCATATTGTACCCCAGTTATTTTTGTAGTCTTCCATCCAACCCTAAAATAAGGGTAGTGTAATAACCCTGTTCTAGATTGGGATGTTGATTTAAAACTAACAAAAAGTTTTGAAACTAAGTGAGTGGAAGAACTGGTCTAGCTAACTTGTTATGATGAGCTAGTAAACATTAGAAAAGAATGATGACAACTCATAACAACTTGTCCTCGTTGTGCTCGGCAACTGGGCCGAATTGAACTATAAAGGGTTCTGTTTTAGGAGTAACGCAGCTGACACATTAAGATCTACTCAGAGGCAGTCACTTTGCCCGTAATCGGGACAACGTGGACTAGAATATCGGGTCATCGGGTACTTGTGCTAGAAGGCAACCGTCGTGCCCAGGGTACCGGGTTTGAATCTCTAAGAGGGGTCGCGAACGGTGTCAGTCAAGTGAGCCAGTAATTAAGTATTCCTCACTAAGCCAATTCTTTCACGAGTGCATATATCAAAGTTCTTATCTTTTTATAACACCTTTTAACATCACATTTTTGTGTTAACTCTTAGTGCTACTAATAAAACCAGCAAACAGAACCATCAGTTTAATTTCGAACCCACACGTCTATTTTGTCGCTGTCCCTACCCTTCCCCGCAAGCTTTCCTGACAGATTAGGCCCAAGGAAAGGTAGGCGGTGACAGTAGTTTACTTAAGGGCTAAAAGAGAAATATTGACTTCCTCTAACGATTATATATTAAGATTATAATAAGCATTGTTCAATATGAAAAACAAAAGGGCGTATCTCATTTTCACATAAAAATGACTTCGAGGGTACTTTAAATATGCGGATATTTTCAATTTTAATGGGTGACCTGGTGGTCTAGGGGTAAGGTGTCGGACCCTTGTGCCGAGGGTCTGGGGTTCAATCCCAAGTCCCGGGACATATTTATCTCATTGCCAAACCCTTCCTTCACCTCTGACAAGACGTGTATTAATCACAACTTGTGAATGTGAGGAATGCCAGACCTCCACCGTGGTTCGGATTCCACGTTAAACTGTAGGTCCTCCATTTCATCTCACAATCACCCCACCACTGCACGTTAGCGTAAGTGCGTACGACCCAAACGGGTAGTAAGACGTGGCACTACTACTACTACTACTACTACTACTACTAATAATAATACAATTTTAATTATATCTTCGCAAAACTTTGAGATACGAAATAATTTATCATTAAAAAGTTGTAGAACTCTTAAAAATTAAACTTTTATTTGAATACATATTTTTTTAACTTGACCTTTGGGAAAGGGCTGGTTGAAAAGGCCCAGAAAAAATAATGTGTTTTTGTAACAGTGTACATTATTTCAAAGATGCTCTTTGGCAAAATGTGGTGTTATTTTTTTCCTATCATGTTTCTATAACTATGTATTCTATTTCGTTTCACATATTTTACGAGGTGTATAGCTCTTATGGAGGGGGAGAGAGAGAATTCGTGTACTGAACCATATATATTTATTTTATTTTATTTTCCTCTTCCCTGTGACACTTTGAAAGCTCTTAAAGTGGCGAGCAGACATTGACACGTGTTATGGTGCTTCTGATCGGTTCCACGAAGTGACGCCGTCTATACGCCGGGCGTCTTGACGCTTCAAACTAGAAACTCTTTCCTCTTTGTTCAAAGACACGGTAGAAAGTAGTCCATGACCAACTTGTGACGAATAGCTTCCGATAAAGAGATTTTACCTCTCCCTACCTTTTTCCTCCCAACTTATTTAAAGAGTCGATTAAATGCGATCAAAACGAGTTTGATTAAGACTCCGTCCTTAAAGTATTACCTAAATTACAAGGGCGGTGAAAGGGTGGGGGGGTCCAGACACTCCTTAGATTTTGATGGACACCCTCCTTAAGGGAGTACAAGCTTTTATTGGCTAAAGATATAGTAACATTTTCTAGCGGACTGTGTCCCCCCCTCTAGAAAAATTAGCTTTACACGTCCTTGCCTGTTTATAATCTGACCGAGGGTTCGCAAGAAAGTAAAAATAGCTTTTTATGTAATATACAGGTAAAATAAAATGTATAAATAATCTTAATATATATAATTCTTCTGTACGTGTGTATGTCACTGAACTCCTTCTAAACGGCTGGACCGATTTTGATGAATCCTTCTAAACGGCTGGACCGATTTTGATGACATTTTTTGTGTGTGTTTGAGTGGGTCCGTGGATGGTTTAGATTCACAATAGGGCCCGGTAGGTGGCACTGAAATCGGGTTCTATGATTTTTTTGGGATTTTTTGGGGGGTTTGGCTGGACCGATTTTGATGACATTTTTTAAGTGTGTTTGAGTGGGTCCGTGGATGGTTTAGATTTACAATTGGACCCGGTAGGTGGCACTGCAATCGGGTTCTATCAATTTTTTTTATTTTTTAGGGATTTTTTGAGGGGGTTGGCTGTACCGATTTTGATGAAATTTTTTGTGTGTGTTTGAGTGGGTCCGTGGATGGTTTAGATTCACAGTTGGACCCGATAGGTGGCACTGCAACCGGGTTCTATGATTTCTTTATTTTGGGGGGGTTTTGGGGGATCAATAAAATAAAATTAACTATACCCGGCATACAAATTTGTAAGCAAGATTCGCAACTTTTTTCGATACAGCTGATATTTGTGGAGTTGTGGGCAAAATTCAAAAAATTAATAGATGTTTTATTTTGTATGTTGTCTTGACAAACACTGAATTTGTAATATTCGTGTAACTCACTAATTTGAGTTCATTGTGAATTTGTAATTGTGATGATCACATAGTATTTATTTTATTATTGAAATCAACTATGCCACCCAAACGAAAAGCCAACGTTCGGGCTGGACAACGTCTTTCGGGTCCGCTAGTATTAAAATAAAAGTCTTAATCCACGTGACTAGGCTGTTGACTAAACAACTAAATAAAATTTCACTTAGGTCCTATATATTATTTTATCTCACAAAAAAATAAAATTATAGCTATCATTTAAATAAATAATTTTACCATTGCATTATTGTTTTCCTTTAATTAGTCTCTTATTTATTCTTTACTTAATAATAAATGAAAATTAAAACATCTTTCACTTGATCCTCATTAAATACTAAATATGTTTTATTGGTTAAATCAGTTAGTATATACCCGCTTCGGTGGCTGCATGGTCTAAAGCGTCCCTCTTGCAATAGGCTAGAATGCCGATGAAGGGGAGATTGGGGCTCAAATCCCGGTCGGGTGTACCGAGGATGGTTCCCCCAAAATGGTTTACTACTCTATCTCCACGCGAATTTGAGTACACTTCCTCTAAAATTCAACCTTCCCCATATGCGTGTAACCTGAAAACAGATAGACGTGATGCTAAAAAATTTAGTAAATATAGTATTAAATTAATCCAATATAAACAATAATAAAGACCAATGTAATTCAAATGTGTTGAGATTTTTTTATTAAAAAATAGCCCATGTTTTTTTCCAACCCTGATACGAACACAAAACCTTCTAGGTCCGAGTATTTTGTGCCAACCCCTCACCACTATTACAATACATTCCATTTTATTTAACTTTTAACATTTTATTTTGAAGATAGAAAATAAAAAGTATTTTTCAGCAAACAGCTCGACCATCTTTCTTTCAAGTAAAGGATAATATTTACCAAATATCAAGGAAATGCATCCAATATCCACTTACAATGCTTTCTTCGGTGACAGAACAAATGCATTCAGGCTGAAGGTTTCAGGCGATGTAGAACAGAGATGGAAAATGGGATGAAATATAGAGTGCACTTCCAACAAGGGTTGGGTTCCTAGTATGCACAGGATAGGTTGAGTAAACCACTCGCTGTACAGTCAAGACAAAACATATTATCCTTTCATTTATTTTAGATATCCAACGTGCAATTTTTGAACCTATTAATTATATCGGCACACGAGAATTTCTTTGAGTGAGAACGAAAGGGCCTACCATATTTTTAGGGAAAGTTATTTTCACATACCTTCCAGGGTTTTTTTAGATGCTACAATGAATGCGGGACCAACGGCTTCACTTTCCCTCCGAAGGAAGTTGTGGAACGGATTTTGATCGCTCAAGAAAAATCCGTCGACCACGGCTGGGTTTTGAACCCACTAACATCGGGTCCTGAGGCGAGCACTTTAACCCCAGACCATCGAGGTCTACAAGACAAAACATATATTGTGTGGGATATATACTCTTATAATACACACTCTTACAGAAACAATTGGAAAATAGGAATATCTCTGTCCACCAAAGAGCATAACAATCAATTACAATTATCAAAGCTTCATGAACATATATATGTATATATTTGGTTATTAGTTCATAAACTATTGATTTTATAAAAAACATATTGCAAATAAAATATTTTAATTAGGATTAGTACTACAACTTAACAATGATGAGGTATGTCGTATCTCAAATTGTTGCGGAGATATGATAAAAATTGGAAATTTTTGCTAACGTAAAGTACCCTTAAAGTCATTTTCATGGGGAAATGATAGAGCGAATTAGGACAATATTGAGTATTCCTCTTTTTGCCCTTAACTTTGGGGTTAGATATCTAATTCCAAAAATCGCTCGGTGGAAACCTTATGAAAATCATGGATACCACGTTTTAGCACAATTGGAAAATAGTTTTAGAATATAGTCAGAGATACAGACAGACAGACGACATCATGAAAACATTCTCTCGGTTTCAGGGGGTCATGAAACGTCGACATTTATCAAAATCTGGAGTTTAATTTTTCTGACGATCCCAATACTTCGTTCTCCGAGGGGTCGAGAGGTAGTAAATGAGAAGTAATTTTTGAACTTATTATTAGATAGGTATTTTAAGACACTTTATGAACCCACCAACTATATCTGCACATGACTTAAAACAAACTAACTCTTTTTTAAGGCATACACAGAACTCAGCACCTCAGACGTAAAGTAAACGTTGTGAGAGAGAAATTTATATCTTCACCATAAAAAACGAACAAATAGATACAAAAAATTTGTCCAACAAAAAATACTAGGCACTCACCAAAAACCTAGCTAAGAGCAGTCAACCAAAAACATTTGGCAAAAAAAAAAACCAAAAAGATAATTCACCAAAAACTCAACAAAAATCGCTTGAATAAAAACATCCAGCAAAATACACCCAACAAAAAACACCCAAAAAAACCATTCATCAAAAACTCAACAAATATCGCTTGACCAAAAACATCCAGCAATATATACCCAATAAAAAGTACTTAAACAAAAAGCAATAAGAAACCACTCAACATAAAAAGTAACCCAAAAAAAAATCCAACAAAAGGGTATCAATAAAAAGCCCCCATATGGTCAAAAGCCTCTTCATCGGTGTAAGAAACTGCTATACATATAAAATACCTGTAAGAATATTATTGCCAACCACCAGATTTCTTGTTATTTTTATTGAAAACCGATAACGTTTGTCATTTTTCATATTTAATGGTTCGTTTGTAAGGAGATAGAAGATATCGTCCGCTCGGGAAAGGTGAAGCGATGGAAATAAGGTGAGATGGGGAAAACGGGGGAGGGGAGTCTAAGTGATTGAACCTTGCTTTACTTTATCGCGTGCTCGTAATTCGTATTCCTGTACGATATGATGGATGAGATAGGCCCTTTATTCGGACGTACGCTCTATCTCGCGGGACAAATATATTTTATTGGAATTGAAATGAGGTTTGCGTTTCTTTGGTTGACAAATGTTCTCATGGAACTCATACGGAGAGCATATTGCTCATACCCCCCCCGTGACTGATTGGTTAGGGAGGCTGGCATAAAATGGTTTAGCAGTTAAATCACATAAAACTAAAGTTTATATTTAAATTAAAGTGCAGCAAGCTTCGGTGTCCACATGGTCTAAGGCGTCACTCTCACAACAAGGCTCCCGATGATGGGGAGATCGAGGTTAGATCCTTTCGACCTTCCTGACACTGACAATAATTACAATCAATAATGAACTTAACACCTTATACCATGTGACCACTGGTGCTGATAGGTACGTAGTATAGAAACATAACTTGATTAGAATCACTAATACTTAAAACACGTTTGCAGAACGTTACAATATCTTTGATACGATTGGGTTTTGAACTAACTAGTTCTTGAATACTAAAGCCAGTATTCAAGGTAATTGTGAGAAGATATGTCTCATGTATCTTAGTTAATATACAATGTAATTGTGAAAAGATATGTCTCATGTTCCGGAGCTAATATACAAGGTAATTGTGAGAAGATATGTCTCATGTATCTTAGTTAATATACAATGTAATTGTGAAAAGATATGTCTCATGTTCCGGAGCTAATATACAAGGTAATTGTGAGAAGATATGTCTCATGTTCCGGAGCTAATATACAAGGTAATTGTGAGAAGATATGTCTCATGTATCTTAGTTAATATACAAGGTGATTGTGAGAAGATATGTCTTATGTTCCGGAGCTAGTATACAATGTAATTGTGAGAAGATATGTCTTATGTTCCGGAGCTAGTATACAAGGTAATTGTGAGAAGATATGTCTTATGCTCCGGAGCTAGTATACAAGGTAATTGTGAGAAGATATATCTTATGTTCCGGAGCTAGTATACAAGGTAATTGTGAGAAGATATGTCTTATGCTCCGGAGCATAGGTAATTGTGAGAAGATATGTATTATGCTACGGAGCCAATATACAAGGTAATTATGATACGATATGTCTTATGTTCTGGAGCTAATATACAAGGTAATAATGAGAGGAAATGTCTGTATTGCAGCGTGGCGGTGTACCGGGTTTCAGTCATGGCGACCACGACGGAGGCGCCCCTGCCTTGAGATGGCGTAGTGGCGAGTGACGTCACGCGAACTGGGTGTCACGTGACACACGTGACGTCAGAGGAAGTGGGCTGGAGCCGTGGTGGCACTGTTTTCTGGAGAACGGCTTACCACACCGCCATCCGGTACAGGTGAGTAGTCGTCGACACTTATTTGATAGCGCCTAAAAATCCCCAGATCTATATTCATATATTCGTGCGCCAGGATAGATGCGTTATTCAAATGTCAACTTTGTCGGCTGTAAGATAAATATGACATAAGTAAATATGGCCCGCATGGGGTTTCTTTCCTAAATTGTGGTTTACCGATCTCTTCACACTAATGCGAGTACATTTCCTCTAAACCAACACTAAGACTATTAATTATCCTGCTACATCTCTATGTTTGGATGCCATGTCTCAAAAAGTTTGCATTTCTTTGTTTGAACGCCTCGTTTTACGAACTTTACCTCTCTCTGTGTGATCGCCTCATTTCATGAATCTTTCATCTCTCTGTTCAACCTCGTCTCACGAAGTTTGCATCTCTCTGTTTGAACGCCTCGTCCCACAAAGTTTGCATCTCTTTGTTTGAACGTTTCGTCTAATGAAGTTTGCTTTTATTTGTTTGAACGCGTCGTCTCACGAAATTTCCTTATCGCTCCTTGAACGCCTTGTGTCACGAAGTTTACATTTGTCTGTTTAAACGCGCCGTCTCTCTAAATTTGCATATCTCCCTCTGAACGCCTCGTCTCACGAAGTTTGCATCTATCTTTTTTGAACGCCTCGTCTCACGAAGTTTGCATCTCTCTTTTTGAACACCTCGTCCCATGAAGTCTGCTTTTCTCTGTTTGAGCCCCGCGTTTCACGAGCGTTGCTGGGTAACCGAACTACCTGAAGGGAATTATTCATCTTGTCTGTCACGGTGTAGGCGGCCACCTGAGCCAGCTTACTTCGAGAACTTTCTTTTTATTTTGCGTCTCGTTCTCCCGCTGCAATCAAAAACGACTTGTGTCTACATTCTTTATTAACAAGGGACAAGACCCTCTTCGGTGGCCAGGTCTAAGGAGCTACTCTCGCAGTGAACTAGACTGCCAATGACGGGGATATTGAGGTTCGAATCTCGGTCGGGTGTACTGAGGGTGGTTTTTCCAAAATGGTTTTCCCACTTTCCCTCCCGGGTAAACCTCCTATAAATATAACCTCTATCATCCCTAAAATCATTAGCTTAATTAGTACACAAGCATATAGCCCAAACGGGTAGTAAGACGCGCTGCTAATAAAATAATTAGGGACAAGTACAGTTTTCCAAAATTTTTGGGATGAGTGCTGTTTATTAGAAACTTTCTATAAACAAGGGACAAGAGCATATTCTTAAAATTCTCTATAACCTGGGAAGTGTATTTTCCTAATACTCTTTATGTACCAGAACCAAGTCATATAATATAGTAATTTATATTAACTCGCTTTGCTCGTTGGGGACTCCGCCCCTAAACCCCCAGTGAGTTTTCTTTGTAAGTGGATGTAAACTATCGTAATTCCAGAGTGGTTTTGAACGTAACAACTTAAAGTTACCGGTATTGTATTGTATATACCGCACTGACTTTAAAGTTGCTCCGCCATTTTGATTTTTTTTCTAGGGAGTTAAAAATTAAATTTTTTAACTTTTTGGAATTTTACAGGCTAGAAGCTATAAGTTTGCCAAATTTCAACTTTCTAGCTCATCTGGAAGTGGGTACACATTAATGTCATTGAGTGAGTGAGTGAGCCATGTGGCTTTATAGTAGTAAAATTAGTGATAAGTTTACATCCATTATTGTTTCCAGCCTGTGGCCTGTGTCAATTTTTTTATTCAAGCCATATATTTTCCATTACCGGCTTGTTAGACCTGTCGTAGCTTCATATGCCTTATAATCTATCTTAAGACTAGGACAGGCACAACATCCAGTCCCCGGCCGTTAATTCACTATTGTGAAAGGGTAAACCCACATTTCACCAATGATACATTTTTCGGCCAAGCCGGGAATCGAACCCGGGAACCTTAACTCAGTAGACAGACACGTTACCAACTGAGTATTAATTAGTGATAATTATGTATTCTTAGAAAAAGTATTTAAATATGAAATAAGCTTTGTTAATTAGATTTCTTAATATATCAAAGATGTATATACATTATCAGGCCTACGTAGGCCTATAATAATATGAAATGAGAGCTAAGAGAAGTCAGTACACATACAGCAATATTTGTTTCATCATAGGCCTGCCTACTTTTGGGAATCTTACCCGGATATCTTCTGAAACTAGTTTAAGCTACTAATGTTAGTAGAATACCCGCGATATTCACATAAGTGAAAATGTATCATATTTTTACTTTCTCTTGATACCTCGGAGATAAAGTATTATGATCGCTAAATAAAAATCTAACTCGAGACGTTTCATGACCCCTTGAAACCAAAATGTCGTTTTCTCAATATCGTCTTTCTCTGTCCGTCTGTCTGTACCTCGGACTAGAGCCGAAACTATTTTGCAAATTGGGCTAAAACTTGGTATTTGGAGTGTTCATAAGGTCCCCCCCCGAGGTTTTTTTTTTGTCCCCGTTACCCTAAATTTAAGGTTAATTTACTAAGTGGCAAAAAGAGAATACATCGTTTTTCTCGACATTCTTTCTAACGATTTTGATGAAATTTTATATCTAGACTCTGTTTATCACTATAAACGAGATGACAATTCTCATTTTATCATTAAAATGAATTTGAGGGTACTTTACAAAATGTAGAAAATTTTCCAATTTTCATAGCTTCTCCGCAACTATTTGAGATGCGAAATAACTTATCATTGTAAAGCTTTTAAATATAAAAATATTTTATTCGAAATTTATTTTTACAGAACCAATAATTTCTGAGCTATATGCAAATATATAGTTTTTAATTTAGGTATTTGAAAAATAATATGATTCTTATGCTCTTTGATGGACAAAGATGTTTCTCTTCACTCAATTTTTCTATAACAATGTTTTAATGCCATAAAGTAAGTAATTAACAATGTATATTATTTCATTTGTGATGTATGGTGTAATGTTTCTACGATTTGCATAGCCCTATTATTTCGTTTACAAATCTTATGAGTTTTTAGTAAATTACTATTTTAAGATAAAAGCGGGAGAAAGTCTGTGTGGTTCGCCCTACCATTTATTTTAATCTACGTCGTGGCAGGAAGATTCTTACAGGCGCTTTAGTGAATAAACTAAATAGAATAAGTTGTAGTAGATTTTAAAAAAAATACTTTAAGATATAAACAAAAAATGTGTGACAACACAAAACTATTTTTATAATTATTTAAGAATTTATGGTTGTTTCAATATTATATGTGTCTTTAAAACTCACCGAATAAAAGGAGAATACATCAATATGAGAAATCCTATCTCGCGACTTTCCGTGACGTCATAGGTAGGCAACATCCTTAGGTGTAAGTACTTATAAGTGGTTGAGTGTAAGAAAGATTACTGATGCTAACCTCGCCCAAATTAAGACAACATAATTATTTATTTAATTAAAGAGCAGCTGTCACTTAAAACATTCTTCCCCTCACCCATCTCAGGTTACAGTTTCTGCGGTGGATGCTGCTACAGTAGAGATCCCTTCAGAGATATATTTTTTTTTTACATCCTTTCCCCCCTCCCCCTCCCCTTTCGCGTATTAATAATACAAATGAAACTCGCAGGAGATGGGAATGAGGGAAATTCGTCGTCCTACCGAAAACCGCTTGAAAGTCTAGTACTCCGTAGGGCGGCGGACATGTTTGAAATGGCAGAAAAGGTGGATAGGAGGGAGTAAGAGGAGGGGTGGGCGGGACCCCCATCCTCCGATAAACAAGAGCAAAGGGGGAGGGGAAGAAGAAAGTAGCGCATCTCCTTTTCCACTCGCGTTTTTATTATTAATTTTTTTTTTCTTCTCCCTTTTCGTTTCATTTTTAATGGCCGTGTACACTTCCTCTTAACGCGATTAAAGCAAAATGTGAGGGGGATGGGGGGGAGTAAGTTATCCGCTTGTGAAGCGCAGAATGGCCGCAGGTAGACGGAGACTTTGCACCTTATACTACGTCGTGGTTATATTTACTCTTATTTGTCTTAAAGAGACTGTTACCGCTTTGCTCTGCGCGGGGAGGGGGTGTATACTGNCCGCTTCGGTGGCCGCATGGTCCAAGGCGCTGCTCTCGCAGTAGACTATATTACCGATGACGAGGAGATCAAGGTTCGAATCTCGTTCGGGTGTAGGCTACTGAGGCTTCCCCCTTCCAAAATGGTTTTCCATTCTCCCTCCACGTCGAATGCTGGTACACTTCTTCTAAATCTAGCCTTTCTCATTCATTTTTTATTTTATTTATTCTCGGTGTCTAATGTGAACTTTTTGAACCGACTGATGATATCAGTGCATGAATTATTAACTAACTTAAATCTAGAGCAGACACAACACCCAGTCCCCCAGCCGTTAATCCATCACTATGAAAAAGGAAACTCACATTTCACCAATGATACACTTTTTGGCCATAACAGTAATTGAACCCGGGACTCTACCGACAAAGCTAAAGTGTTGGACCTCTCTCATACCTCATTGACACGGTGCTAAAAATAAAAGCCCCCGTAGTTTTTATTTTTTAAACATGTTTGGATGAGGAAGATATAATTGAGAATAAATATGATTCACATTTGTGTGGAAGCAAAGTGAAACACCGTTTAGGAAAAAATAAAAAAACTGCACTCTTACGGGATTTGAATCCCAGCTTCTTCATTGTTGCAATGGGAATTCAGCCTTATTAGGGTTTCACGGCTTAGACCGCGCAACCACCGATTCAGTTAATAATTCCTTGATCCTTGGATACCATAGAAAGGAACATAGATAATTCTTATCCGCACGGAAACCGGTGCCTCAAAGCCCTCGACCATGGCAGGACCCACCTAAAGATGTTCACATCCTGCAGAGGCGGGAGGAACGCTGTAGTGCACTGGTTCACCTTTACCGGGCAGGTCCGGATTCAAATCCTGGACTGATGGCTTTGTAGCATGGGGAAAAAAAAGGAACCTTTATTCTTAGCACCGCGTCTTATTATACGCCCAAGTACTAATAACCCTAATGTGTTAGGAACTAGGTAGGTTGAATATAGGAAATGTACCCACATTTGCGTAGAGAGAGTGGAAAACCACCCTCATTACAACCGACCGGGTTTCGAACACTGATATCCCTGTCATGGGCACTCTAAGTATATTGCGAGAGTGACACCACGGGGCCACCGAAGCGGATAAAGGACTTTTAAATGTAATTTTACCATCTCCTCTACAAGTTAATGTGAGTATTTCCTTCTTTTGGCTATCCTTCTCACACCTACTACTTAGGCCTATGTAAAGGCGGTTATATCTATGTAGTAACATACTCCATGTCTTACCACCAGGGTACTTACTATAATAGGGTAGATATGAAGTCTGTAGACTTGATATAAATATACCCGCATTTACGTGGAGATAGAATGGGGGATCTCTTATGGAGGAAAAAAAACCTTTAGCAAAACCGACAAGGATTCGAATTTTGATATTTCCATCGCAGGCCTTTCAGAATGTGCTAAAAATAATGTTCATAACCGGAAATGGGGTAAAGATTATTATTATTATTATTATTAGCACCGCGTCTTACTACCCGTTCGGGTTATACGCACTTACGCTAATGTGCAATGGTTGAGATGAAATGGAGGACCTACAGTTTAACGTGGAATCCGAACCACGGTGGAGGCCTGGCATTCCTCACGTTCACAAGTTTTATGGGGTAAAGAGATCTTCCCCAAAAGTTAAAAAGAAGGAAAGAGAAGAACAGTACTAGGCCTTTTATCCGTTGTGCCCCAACTCTGCGGGATACCGCCAAGCTGAGCAAACAAACAAAAAGTCTACTCAAGAGCTGGCTGGATGGATAAAAGATTTATTTTTTCTTCGTGAATGCGACTTAGACCGTTATAACATGTGACGCTGGGTCATTCGATTGTAATTACGGAAATGGGGAAGAAATCTCGTTATGCTCGCTATTTATACAGTGCTCCGTGCCCGGCCTCTACCCTAATGGATACTGTAATAATTTGCAAACTAATGAGATACAATCAATACCCACGCTTTAAGAGAGAAAAAAAAAGAACTTTTCTACGACTGGAGACTCTTCAATTTTAATTTTTTCCCCATTATCTTTGGGCTATATTTTATAATGCAGTTTATTTTCATCTAGTTTTTCTTGTTACTACCGACATTATTGTTTTTATGATAGTTTTTACGTCTTTACTTTCTCTTGTATACGAAGTTTAGGTAAAGTATTGGGATACATAAAATTAAATTTCAGTATTTTTACAAAGATATTTGTTAATGTTTTCCTAATTTCGTAAACTTTTTGGTATACCGTATAATTGTATGTATGTATGTATGTATGTATGTATGTATGTATGTATGTATGTATGTATGTATGTATGTATGTATGTATGTATTGTCACAACCCTGAGCTAGATTGGAATGTTTATTTTAATTTCCATAACTTTGTTGAATCTACGTGGCTGAAAGAACTGGCCAAGCAAACTCGTTGTAATGAATTAGTAAACACTAAGAAAGAATGCTGACTACTCGCAACAGTCTTGTTCCACTTGTGTAGCAACTGGGCCGGATTGGGTTATAAGAACCTGTTTTATGACTATCGGGGCTGACACATTAATATATTTTTCGGAGGTAGTTACTCTGCCCGTCGTCAGACCATACAGGTTAGGACATCGGGTCATCAGTGATACTTGTACTAGAGGGCAACCACCGTGCCCAGGGTACCGGGTTCGAGTCTGTAGGAGGTCGCAAGAGGTGTCAGTTGAGCCAACAGTTTAAGTATTCCTGACTAAGCCAGTTATTTCTCTCATGAGCGCGTACTTCTAGGTTTTTATATTTCTTTATAACAACTTTAACATCACATTTTGTATTAACTCTTAGTGCTAATAATAAACCCATAAAACGCAGCCTCTAGTATCATTTCAAACCAAAACATCCTCCATATATTTATGTATAATAAGTGAATATAAGGTCTGTGTTTAGCAAATAAAGGAACACACTTAAATTTCTTTAAATTGTGACGATCTATATAGTATTATTTTAAAGAAGAGTTAATGAGCATTAATATGTAAATTAGCTAGAGTTTGTATTAGTACAACTAATGAAATTCTGAACAAAAAGTAATGGATAAATAATGCAAGAAAAAAAATTGAAATTTATGGTTTTAATAATAGAATGGCTATTTCCTTTTTTTTTAATAACTTAAACCAACATTCTGGAAGTTTATAATTATTAACCATATATTTTCACACAATAATTATTATCGAATTACGGTACTTTACTTGATTATTTACCAATGATTTTGTTTTATATTTTCGTACCGTATTTGTTTGGTAAAAAGTATGTCTTAAAAGTTTGTTTTAAAAATCATCTCGGTAGCTCACGAAACATTCCAACTCTACGTTACATACATACAAAGTTTTTAAGTCAATTATCTTTGTTAAAATAAAAATAAAATCTGAAAAACTTGCTCTGTTCTTTTTAATCTGAAAGCCATTTTCAGACAGCTGGCTTATTAAATTACCTAACAGTCTATTAAGTTATAACGAATACGCCCTACTTTTTTTTTTCAAACTCCACGCGGGGTGGGATAAGTTATTCAATTGATTTTTTTAATGTTTAAAACATTTTAAAAAAAAAGCTTTTTTGTTTTATTCTCTAAATTTTAAACTTTTAAGACGATAATCACTATACACCATACCTAGGGGTGTGCGAAGTCCAATTTTTCAATTCGAAGCGAATTTGAATTGAATATATTAAATATTCTCGAAGCCGAATCGAAGTTCGAATATTTTCTTTTAGTTGTTTTATGCTTGAAAAAATATTATATTGTGGTTATTTATATTACTTTATGCACTAAATTTACTTGGAAAATATTTCTTTGCGCAAATGCTTCAAAGCCATAGTTGGTTTCGAAGCGGAGTCGAAGTTGATGTTTGTTTCGAAGCTAAGTCGAAGTTTCAAAGCTTCACACACCCCTAAAGTACACTATATTCTAATATATCCATAGATATTACATAAGCTTACAATTTTCACGCCTTTGATTAAATTTCGTTTGTATGATACATTATAAAACACATAATATACAAAACAACAATTTTACCTGTTATAAGTCTATATGGGTGTGAAACGTGCTCTCTTACCTAATATGACGAAAACAAGGTGCTCAAGAAAATATATGGTCCAAAAATGATGATGAAATGATGATCTACATACCCTCTTAGCGTATAGCCCGAACGGATAGTAAGACGCGGTGCTAAGTATTATTATTACATACCCTCTTATCACTACATGGCATTGTTAGGATAACCATGTCTCGTAGATTACGGTGGGCAGAGCATACAGCACGAAAAGGAAAATTTAGAACCTTGTTCAGGGTATTGGCTGGTAAAGTGTTAACCCAATGGGAAGAGACCATTGGGAATACCTAGACGTAGATAGTAGGATAACATCAGAATGGACAGTAAAGAAATAGGGTACATAATGAGATGGACTGGATAGAACTATCTCAAGATAGGGATAGGGTGTAATGAGATGGACTGGATTGAACTAGCTCAAGATAGGGATAGGGTGTAATGAGATGGACTGGATTGAGCTAGCCCAAGATAGGGATAGGGTGTAATGAGGTGGACTGGAT
>CABFWB010003011.1:44002-90517 GCA_902151455.1 Timema bartmani | reverse complement strand
GCTAAACTATCCAAGAGAGATTGTGGTATAAGGCGGACTGACGATAAATCGCAAAATGAATAAAGCTTGATTCACACGTTCGCCGAAAATAGAAAGCAGAATCTGCTTGAGTAGTGCAGCAATTCCCTCGCTGTATGTTGACCCATGATGCATTGCAAAGCTAATTTAAGGCGATTGGCCCTTTTCATTTGGCGTGGAAATGCAGAGCCGTGGGAACAAACGGTTATCTTCGAGAATTTTTATTGTTTTGCAATTTTCTTTTCGGAAACGGTTTGTTCAATAATAGAAGCATGTTGATTAAGTTATACTTTTTATATACACACCTCCTCTATAATTTTAACAATGATTAATATCAATAAAATTGACATTTTTCAATAGAAAACTGCCGGCTTCATAGCAAAAAATAAGAAAATGTAACATTTAATAAACATTGATACATTATCTTAGAAGGGGTGTAGAAAATATTAGCATAAAAATTTCACTCGTTCTCGAGAAAAGTGATATTTCCAAACGTATGATTTTTCCGCAAGACCTGTCCGGTAGCAAGCGCCATCTACGGTCTTCGTGATCCATCTTTTGGCGCGGAAGAATACTTTGGTTAGTTGTGAAGCCACGCCACGCCTTTCACCCTCCCACAAAATAGGTTTTAGACTTGGACTTGACAGGGGCAAGGGCCTTAAAACAACTGACTATCAACATATTTTATTTTCTAGTACAGCGGTTCCCAACGTGGGGTACGTGCAAGAACGTTTAGGGGTACGCGAAAATATTTGAATAGAGGAGGAAAAAGCTACGTACTATGCCAGCAGTGTAGGACAACAAAAAATCAGTCAAAAGTAATTGTTAAATTAACTCAACGATATGGTGAGGGGCGAAGCGGGTTTTCTTCTATATTTGACCTTGAGAAAAATTAATTCAATTTCAAACTTAAAATTGTTTTTATGATTATTAATTAATTGTGTTGGTTTTTATTATAACTTTTGATTTTTGAATATAAAATATAAGCACTCTTTATTCACCTTATTACTAATTTTTTTTGTCCCATTACTTTACATTACCATTTATTTTCTTTCGCAACAAATAAATTAGTAATAATTACTTGTGTAGTAAATAAACATTTGGGGCACAATTTATGGAAATAGACTGTCAAGGGGTATGCAAGCGAAAAAAGGTTGGGAACCTCTGTTCTAATGGATAAACATTTATCTTGGATCATTCTCCCGATTGTTTTCAAACTATAACGCTGTGTCGTGGCACAATCCAAAACATCGATAAACACGCTTTACATTAACTGGTTATTTCAAATCTCCTCACAACGGCCAACGAAGCTGCCTGATAGCTTCTAGCTCTACAGCGCATGCGCACTGGTTTGAGATGATCGGTTCGCTCGCGCAGATGTGGCGGAAATCTTGTGATTGGATTAGAGCTCGTCACGTGATTACGTTTTTGTTCTGCCCTTGTTTTTTTTTTCTCGGTGAACGTATGAATCGTTCACCGAGAAAAAAAAAACAAGAGTCGAACTTTAAACTTAATATATTTCCAACAGTTAGGCTGGGTTTATATTCATAGCTAATAATAAATAGTGACCCGCTTCGGCGGCCGAATGGTCTAAGGCGTCACTCTCGCAATAAAATAGACTGCCGATTACGGAGAGGTTGGGGTGTTCGAATGCCGGTTTGGGTGTACCAAGGGGGTATTTATTCCTAAATTATTTACCTACTATCTTTCCACGCAAATGCGGGTACACTTCATATAATTTCAGCCTTCCTCGTCCCCAAAACATTAGCGTTTTTAGTACATGTGCGTACAACCCGAATAGTTACGTAAAACGCGGTCCAATACCTAAGACTAATTTTCATAGGAAGAACCTTATCTGACAGCTATAACAGTTACTACAGTCCATTGTTCATAGGAAGAACCTTATCTGACAGCTAGAACAGTTACTACAGTCCAATGTTCATAGGAAGAACCTTATCTGACAGCTAGAACAGTTACTACAGTACAATGTTCATAAGAAGAACCTTATCTAACAACTAGAACAGTTACTAGATCTACTTTCACGTATAAGGTATTAATATGTCTAGTAATGTGATCTATAGTTATCACTATTAATTGGTAAAATCGATAGTAATAATTATCATAAAATGTTATAATTTTGGCAGCAAAAAGAAATTCTTAGTTTCTTAATGGCCCTTCTTATGAAAATTGGGCTGTACGGGGCCTGTACCTAAGGACCCCCTATATCCGAATATCACCGGGTGGTTCGGGGAAAGGGGGTGGTATGATTATAATATGGTCCGAAACATCCATATTTTACCCACCCACCCAGCCCTCTGCTCTTTTTCCATCCAACCACGTTCGTTTCAATCTCTGTGGCTAGCCGAAGTTTATTTTATCGATCTGTTAAACAAAAGAAGGTTGAAGTAAAAAAATCTTAACCTAAATAACAACCCTATTATCAGTTTGTTCTATGGTCAACTTTTTTATTTTTAGGTCACGATACTAGCGCGCATGCCCACGAATTATCCATTTATTAAAATCATTCGACAACGCCAGGAAAGAGAGCGTCGCTATGTATAGGGAGGACCGGGCGTCTTTTTAAAAACGCTCCTTAAGAGTTTCTTTTTTATATATAAAAAAAAGAAGTGATTTCTGACACTTCATGACGACACAAAAGGTTATAGTTCAAGTATCCGCCCCCCCCCTCCCCCCATCCATAGTTAGAATAAGAGACGGGAAGCTTTTCTTTAGTATAGAACTGAGGTCGACGCTCGGAGCATTCGCGAACTAAAAACGAATCGATAATATAGTCTACCCTTCTCCTACCCTCCCTCTTTTTCCTTCTTCTAGTCCGGGTAAGGCTGGATGAAGCATTCCATCTAGGAGATATTCTTCTTTTACTCCCCTTTGCCTTTGGAATGACGCAGAAACGAATGGGTTAGCGTGTGTGATTCTGTTTTTTATTGTGTGCGTGACAGTGCGTGGCTGTGCCTTGTACGTTTTACGTTTATATTATGCGTCGCGGTAAGGCTTGATTTTCCGTCCGAAACGGCTGTGTTTTGTCAATCAGGTGAATGTATTATGTTGGATTCTTTTCAAAACGGAAGAGGAAAAAAAATAGCGTCTTATTATAAAGCCTGTGTTGTGTGATTTAAAAAAAATAATCACTGTCTACAAGAAACATTTTATTTTAATCACAAAGTTTACGTTTAATGTTTATTTATTTTAAAAAAGGAACACTAATAAGAATATTCTTTGGTATTGAAGAACTTATATAAAGATTTTGATTGATTTTGTCTTAATGACGCCTGTTTGATTAAATTTTACTATAATCTTCAAGAAACTTATTCATTTTCTTTACAAAATTCATCAAAATCCATTTGTTTAAAAATAAAAGAACACTATAATAATATACTTATGTTTTTACCAAAAACCGTTTGAATTTGCGTAATCAGCTCATCTTTCGCTTATAAAGCGCACATAAACGTCATATAAACACAACTATTTTGCTACCAATTAAACTTTTATTTTTAAACACAAAAAGATTGACGTGAATCGTTCTTCATTCGATTAGTTATTTTAAATTATTATTTCTTTGGCCAATCCCTTTTGCGTCTAATCGCACAATATTGATAGCTGCAAGTTATTTTTAATTACATTTCGATGGTTGTGGTCGTTATAATCTAAAACAACGAATTTTTCTCAGCAAACTAAACTACGAATTGTTGTATAATATTTGTTAACGATTATTGCGTCGTAGAAATCGTTGGTGAAACACATTTACATCGAAAAGTTATATTGTAATTCAAATTTACTTTCGTGATTAACATGGTTAAGTGCTTTAGTTGACCAAAATTTTCGACTAATACTAATAAATAAAAAAATCATTGTAATTGTTGCGTCCAAGAAAACGTTTGTGAAACGTATTCCTACATCAAAAAGTTATTGTGTATTCTATTATCAAAATCGTAATTTTTCGTTATTAATACTCAACACGTTTAAGTGATAAACTTGACTAAGCTTTCTCAAATAATAAACTAAAAACAACAATATCCTGCCGGAACAATATTAATTTGTGCATCAAGTGGTTTTGACAAATTTGTTGTGTATTTTTTGGACAGTTCTGTGCTTTTTCTATAAAGAAATATTAAAACTGTCTTTGGTGTGTCTCCGAGACGTTGCATTGTTGGTCAAGACTGTCTCTGAGACGTTGCACTGTTGGTCAAGACTGTCTCTGAAACGTTGCACTTTTGGTCAAGACTGTCTCAGAGACGTTGCATTGTTGGTCAAGACTGTCTCTGAGACGTTGCATTGTTGGTCAAGACTGTCTCTGAGACGTTGCATTGTTGGTCAAGACTGTCTCTGAGACGTTACATTGTTGGTGATGACTATCTTAAGAAATGTCGTCACTCTTTCAATCGTGGGAACCAGTCGACTCCCGTCACGTGACCGACTCTGAGCGACGTTAGGTGACGTCTCACCGTGCTATGTGGGCCGAGCCGCCTCAGCGTCCACTACTATGGAGGCGGTCGCCAGGACGCCTTGCTGCTCCTTGCAGACGACGCTGGGGCCCCCCGAGTACCGCCGCTGGCGCCGAGTCCACGGCCTGCAGCTGCCCCTGCACCCCCAGCAGGTGGCCGGGTGGGTGTTCCTGGTGGGGCTATCGGCGGCCACCTTCTCTGTCGTGCTCCCCGCGCTCTGCTCGGCGCTGCGGCCGCCCATGGTCGCCGCCCTCGCGGGGCTCCTGGTGGCTCACGCCGCCTCCCATCTGGCGGCGCTGCTCGTCGACCCAGCTGACCCCAACCTGCGCCGCCTCAAGGCCAAGGCGCCGCTGCCCGAGTTCGACCGCTCCAAGCACGCGCACGTGATCGAGGACGGACGCTGCCACCTGTGCAACATCGCAACGTCCGGCGTCCACACCAAGCACTGCAGCGTCTGCAACAAGTGCGTGTCCGGGTTCGACCATCACTGTAAGTGGCTCAACCACTGCGTCGGCGGCAGGAACTACGCCGCCTTCTTGCTTTGCGTCACGTCGGCGGTGGCCGCGTCGCTCTTCGTGGCGGGGGTGTGCGTCGCGGAGGTGGCGCTGTACCACCTGGACCCGGCCTGGCTGTCATTCTTGGAAGGGGGTGGAGACCCTCGGTGGAACGGTACCTCGCCGGCTGGCCCCCTCCCTCACTCGCTCATGCCCCGCGACAAAGTCTTCCTCTCGGTTGTCGGCGTCCTAGGGGGGCTGGCCGCCATCGCCGCGGGGCTCCTGCTCCACCTGTGTTTCTTCCACGTGTACATCGGGTTCCTTGGGGTCACCACCTACGAGTACATCCGCAGCTACCGGCAGCTCCCCGAGCGCGCTGGTCTGCCTACCACGCTGCGCCCCTCCGAGAACGCTCAGGAACTCGTCCAGCGCTCGGACGGGGGTGGTCACTGCTCCGCCCCTCGCCGCGAGAGGAAGCGCCCGGATCCTCAGGACGACCAGCGAAAGATATCTCCTCGCTGTCCTCAATCCTTTAACCCTTTTTGTAAAAGCGGTCCCGAAGTGCGTAGAAAACAGTCCTTCCCTGCCGAGGATCCTTGCGGACGTAACGAGGCTGAGGATCCTTGCGGACGTAGTGGGGCTGAGGATCCTAGAAGTGACGTGCGCTCGCCTTTTAGCCCCAGTTGTTCTAAATGTCCCAGTTCTTCTAGAAAATGCGCGAAACTCGATTACGACTCCGGTCAAGACGTCGAGATGATGAAACGCGGCGTCGATCATCGGCGTTGTAGCGGGAACCGCCGATGTCCCTCGTTCAGTCTGAGGAAAAGATTCTCCTGCGACGAACCGGAGGCCTCCGCCCCTCCCGTCCGTCGTAACCAGGTCAAACCGACGTTGGGGCCCGCCGAGCACGCGTTAGAGCAACCCCCTGTGGTGACTGTCGTCTCAGAGAAGTCCCCGGAAATCAAGGGTGTAGAACCGGCGGCGGTGGTGGCGGCGGCGTCGAGATCGACGAAGCTACCCGCCCTGGCCCCGCCTTCCCGCCGCCGTCTACACGGCGCCTCGGAGCTGAAGATCCTGAGGGACGCCCTCGCTTTCGTCCAACAGCCTCAGGTCTCGTCGACGTCGCAGCAGATGCGCCACCACGGTCGGAAGAAGAACGACGGCGGCGGTTGCCATCACCGGTCCAAACCCTCCCCCGCGCTCTCGCCCATCCGAGAGTCCGGACTGTCCAACCCGCCTTCCCCCCACTTCTCCGTGGCCTGGGCCGACGAGGAGAGCGGGTCGTGCCCGTCTTCGCCCGAAACACTGAGGACCGTCGAGTCGGTGTACACTGATCCACAAGAGGTGTGCCCCTCCTTACCTGATGAGCCCATCTTCGTGGTGAGGGCCCCTCGCTCCAGGGCAGGGCCCTGGACGGCTGAGAACCTTACGTACCAGTAGCCAGCAGTAAGGAGAGACTACTATCATAGAAATAGCCACGACTACTCGGGTCGGAAATACCGTTTTAAGTAGTCAATGATATGTCTCCTAAAATCATCCAGTATTTTAATAAATATTTAGTACTAGAGCTGATTGATTACCTGCTCTTCAAATGTGATGTGCTTTATAGTCATTATCATCATCATCATCGTCATCATGAACAGCTTCCAGGAAGTGGTTGGGTTTGTTTGGAACATAAGCCTCTCCAACTCCTCCTTTCCTCCCACCGTCTCGCTCCCTCCACCTTGACCCAGTCCTCTCCTCCACACTCGTCCTTACTCCCTTCAATCATCTGTCTCTTGGTTATCCTCTTAGTCTCCTAACTCTCCCCTCCCACCTCTCTCTCTCTCTCTCTCTCTCTATATATATATATATATATATATATATATGGTGTGATAGATAAAATAGGTTAGATAAGTTAGATTTCCAATGACAAGAATAAGTTTAAACACCATCCAGGAGAGGTAGGTTCCCCCCTAAATTGGTTTCTTTGACTTTCTCTTCATGCAAATGAAGGTGAATTTCCTCTAGATTCTCTCTTACTCATTTCTACCCGATTCGAGTAAACGTGTGCGCGCAGAGTCCGGACTCAATGTTATAAAAAGACATACTGCTCTTTGATTGTTCCCATGTTAATTTACGGGATATCCTGGATAGCTCAGTGGTTAGAGCATTGGCGTACTAAGCCAAAGGTTCTGGGTTCAATTACCTTTTATCCAGGTGTCTTTTTTTTTTTCAGCACCGCGTCTTGCTACCCGTCTGGGTTATATGCCTCTATACTAATTACACCGATGGTTTTAGGGATTAATAACGCTATATTTAGAGGAATTGTAACCGCATTTGCGCGAAGGGAGAGAGGAAAAACAATCACAATTCAACCTATCGAGATCCGAACCTCGACCTCCCCATCTTCGGCAGTCCAGTCCAAAACAAGAATGGTGCGTTAGAACACGCAGCCACCGAAGCAGTTTTTTTTTTTAATTGAACGAATATAATAATTAGAGGCGACTATAAACGTAATTAACAAACACAATAGCTCGGCTATTTAATCCATAATTTAAATTAACTGACTTGTGGTCTCCTCCATACGGACGTTGGGCCGTAATTACAACAATTTGCGAAATGTGTGTAGATATTATAATGTATTACCATATTATTTTTGTGTGTGTAGTATGTCTCGATCTAAGTCTTACATATTTTTATTTCATACCGCTACAAGTGGTAACACTGGATACAAGCTTGCCTCGCCATTTGTTCCCGGTTTCTATGATACTTTATACCGGTGGTATGTGGCGATACGCCTACACCATAACCTGCCAGTGCACTCAAAAGTGCGTTGTGTTCAGGGTTGTTATGATTTTACCCAGCCCTCCCCCCAAAAAAAACCACCTGGGTTTTACTAAACAAAAAAAAAAAATCTTATATTTTGGATACAAATTAATCGTCTAATTTTTAAAAATGGTTAGTCATTCTGTTGAAAACCTTTTGGTTCAAAACCAATAATAATATATTGATTTGTATTTGGTGTTATAGACAAGTTTTGAAATTAGAGATTTTATACAATAGACTAAGCTATAAAATATGTTTTAATTAGTTGAACAAAATATTAATATGTTCAACTAGCAACTCAATCGAGATAATATCATTTTAAGGTACCTACACTGTATTGATGATAGGCCCTAGAAATATAATTATTATTATTATTATTATTATTATTATTAGCACCACGTCTTACTACCCGTTCGGGTTATACGCACTTACACTAATGTGTAATGGTAGGGTGATTGTGAGATGAAATGGAGGACCTACAGTTTAACGTGGGATCCGAACCACGGTGGAGTCCTGGCATTCCACACATTCACAAGTTGTGATTAATACACGTCTTGTCAGAGGTGAAGGAAGGGTTTGGCGATCAGATGAATCTGTGCCAGGACCGGGAATTGTAGAAATAATACTTTGCCAAAAAGTAAATGAGGTAACAAACGTTCCTACCTTTTATATTTAAGTAAAGAAAACAACAAATTAATTCTGCAGCTGGCTCGCCAGTAATTTGATTCATGATCTCCCCTCACCCCTCTTTATATTCCTTCTACAGAGTCTTTTTTTATTTCCAACCTGCTAGCTTATACAGTATTGTTGCATTAATGTTTTCCTTTATTATGCATCTTATTACTCCTTTCCTTTCTATATTAAAATAAAAATATGTTTCTCTGGATCCTGAATAATTAAAATAGAATTATTGGTTTATTCAGATAACATACGTAATATATTTAACTAAACCACAAAAAACCCATTAAAACCCAATATAAACCCACCGGGCTGTGTTTCCACGCAGGGCGATGCCCCCCACCCACCACGGCGTGCAGTTTTGGGCGGAGGTCCTGGGAGGTCCCCGGTACGTGGTGGCTCCCATGGTGGATGCCAGCGAGCTGGCCTGGCGTCTCCTCAGCCGGCGCCACGGGGCCCAACTCTGTTACACCCCGATGCTCCACAGCTCCGTGTTTGTCAGGGACCCCAAATACCGCAAGGAGGCCCTAGCCTCTTGCGTCGAGGACAGGCCTCTGATCGTTCAGGTGAGACATCGACAAAACGTTTCTCTCTTTTTCAAAACTTGAGTTTGTATTAATCATACAATTATTTGTTTACGATATTCGGATGAACAAATTAATTCAGATCTTTTACCCGATGTCATGGACCTAAACAAACCTTTCATCCGTCTCAGTGGTCGAATGGTCTATGGCGTCACTCTAGCAATAGACTAGACTGCCGATGACAAGGAGATCGGGGTTCGAATCCCAGTCGGGTGTACTGAGGGTGGTTTCCCCTAAATAATTTTCAACTTTCTTTCTATGCAAATGTGGGTACACTTCCTCTAAATTTCTCATTACCAACACATTAGCCTAAGTAATACAAGTAAACGTTTTACCTGAACTGGCAGTAAGAAGAGGTGATTTAAAAAACTTGGGGAAAAAAAAGGATGTGAAAAAAACCCACTAGGCTACCTCTTTTGGACCCGACCATGATTCGAAACGCGACCCTTTCCTTTAGATTTTATTCTAGCTATGGCCTTGACACTGTATGTGCCCCCCTCCACCCCTCTTAATATTTCTGGCCATGCCACTGGCTGCTACGCTTTGGCTGCGTAGTTCTGCGGTAACGACGCGCAGGTGATGTTGGAGGCGGCGCTCCTCGCCGAGAGAGAGTGCGACTGCGACGCCGTCGACATAAACCTGGGCTGCCCCCAGGCCATCGCCCGCCGGGGACACTACGGGGCGTTCCTCCAGGACGACTGGCCGCTGCTCGCGGAAATCGGTACGTACCGGCGCCTCTTTAACGACTCGTTCGGCCACATCATCATCCGTAAGCCGTTATCATTTCCGCGTTCTACCGGGTACGAGCGTTGTACAATGCACCCTCAACTTTATTGTGTCTCCTACCACCTACTTTCCTTCTTTTACTGTCTCCCAGTTTGTTCTTCTTCTTGTTCTGCAGTAATACCTCATTAATAAGGCGGGTTAGGTTCAAAACCACCGTCTTGAAGCAAATCACATTCTAATTTCACTTGCATATATATATATATATAAGTCTAAAGACATAAACCCGCCTCGGTGGCGTAGTTAGCTAACGCGCCAGTCGTGTTGAGCCCGACCACCGAGGACGGGGAGATCGAGGTTCGAATCTCGGTCGGGTGAACTGCGAGTGGTTTTTCCTAAATGGTTTTCCACTCTCCCTCCACGCAAATGCGGGTTCACTTCCTTTAAATTCAACCTTCCCAATTCCTAACCCATTAGTGTAATTAGTACTTAAGCGTATAACCCGAAACGGGTAGTAAGACGCGGTGCTAAGTATTATTATCATTATTATTATTATTATTATTTAAAGATATATTTAAACTATAACTTATTAAGTGTGCAATAGTGCCAGGTCTTATTAAAATGATGCAACGGTAAAAGTAGTACATAAAAAATGATATAGTACTGTATCGATAACGTTAAAACTGCCTAAAACCCCTCATAAGGCAAGCACGTCAATTGAAAAGGGAAGCGCTCTAAAGAGGGGGCCCCTTAAAGTGAGGTACACCTCTTTCTCTTATCGTTAAGCTAACTCTTAACATTGGAAATTTATCTATCCTAACTAATAGTGGCGTGGATCCGACACCCTAGCTGAGTCGGTAGAGTTTCTGTCTACTTAGCTAAGAGTGCCGGGTTCGATTCCCAGCATAGCTGAATAATTTATCATTGGTGAAATGGGAGTTTACCCTTTCACGCTGATGAATTAACGGCCAGGGGACTGGATGTTGTGCCTGTCCTAGTATTAAGTTATATTACAAAACATATGAAGCTACGACAGGCCTAGCAAGCCGGTAGGGGAGAATATATGGCTCGAATAAAAAACTGACCACAGGCTGGAAACATTAATGGATGTTAAAAGAAAAGTAAAAATCGGGGCGTGGATGGCATATTCCTTTATTTTAAGTAATGTTTCGAGGTTGAACAAGTTGAAAAGTGACCTTTTAATTAGCCTCCCTAACCACTCGGCCGTAAAGATGCCACTAGAATGAAAAGTCAAGCTAAAACCTATCTAAATGTCAAACTAAAATCCTCGTTTAGAAAAGGTCAGACATTCACCTTGTGCCATTGTTTTGTAATATATGTAGAGAGATATTTTAAATGTCAAAGAGTTTTTGAGTAGATGTTTAGTTATATTAACTTGCAGACGTTAATATTTTTGAGTTTTTATTCTTATTAATTTATCTTTAAAACTTTATTTAAATTTTAGTGATGAGCTCTTTGACTCCCTTAAATATTTAAGGAGATTCGAGGATTTGAGAAAAAAAAAATCAGATTTACGATTATTGGAATTTGTTTTAAAGCTCTCTTACTGTTTATTGGTGGTTCGGCACCAACATAATTAAAGGACAAACTTAACAACCAGACCCCGGCCCAGTAACTTAACACTTAACTGAACGTATGAATGTTATAATGAATGCATTATAAGAAAGAATGTTAACATTTAGTTACTATTTGTGTTTTCTCTTATTCTATTATATTATATATTTCTTCTTATGTTAATAATTTTTTTACAAGTTTTGGAATCGGGGTTTGAATGTAAATTGGAGATTCGTAAAATAGTGGATTCGACACTAACTCAAGTTTGAATATATAGCGATTGGAAAAGTTGGAGCTTGGCTATGTAAGAAACTGGAAAAGTCTAGGAATTTTGAAATAGCAGGTTTGGTTGGACACCCTGATTTGTGTGTACACCTTGGAAGCTATTCCGAACGGTCGATAGTTCTGTATCTTGCGCTGTGGTTACAGTCGGGCTGCTCTACAAGGAACTCTCCGTCCCAGTGACTTGTAAGATCCGAGTCTACGAGGACGTGGCGCATACGGTAGAATATGCGCGCATGCTCGAGGCGGCCGGTTGCCAGATGCTCACGGTGCACGGTCGCACGCGAGAGCAGAAGGGGCCGCTCACCGGGCTGGCCAATTGGGAACATATCAAGGCTGTCAGGTAAACACAACCCAACAAAAAGTTGTTTCCATTTTTTTGAACACGGTACAATACATTATTCTTACTTACTTAATGGAATTAGGAACTCGAAAGTTCATTGCCACTCTTACAAAAGTACACCACCTATCCCTATCTGGAGCTAGTTCTATCCAGTCCATCTCATTACACCCTATCACTATCTTGAGCTAGTTCTATCCAGTCTACCTCATTACACCCTATCCCTATCTGGAGCTAATTCTATCCAGTCCACCTCATTACACCCTATCCCTATCTGGAGCTAATTCTATCCAGTCCACCTCATTACACCCTATCCCTATCTTGAGCTAGTTCTATCCAGTCCACCTCATTACATCCTATACATATCTTGAGCTAATTCTATCCAGTCCACCTCATTACACCCTATACCTATCTTGAGCTAGTTCTATCCAGTCCACCTCATTACACCCTATCCCTATCTTGAGCTAGTTCTATCCAGTCCATCTCATTTAACCCCCAAATCGCAAACCTCCACCCCTCTCCCACCACAAGTATCCCCTAAATATCTCCAGTATCCGCATCTTGTCTGTATCTGCAGCGAAAGCGTCAGTATCCCGGTCTTGGCCAACGGCAACATCCAGTGCTTGACGGACGTGGCCCGCTGCCTCCAAGAGACGGGCTGTCACGGGGTCATGTCGGCTGAGGGGAACCTCTACAACCCGGCCCTGTTTGAGGGGCGCAGCCCACCGGCCTGGGAGTTGGCCCTCGAGTACCTGGACCTGGCCGAGAGGTACCCCTGCCCGGTCTCCTACGTCAGGGGACACCTCTTCAAACTCTTCCAGCACTGGTGACTTTTAAAAAAAAATATATATATTTTGATTTTTAAAAGATTAAGCAAACTTGGGTTAGTCTTGGACTGTAAAGATCAAGGTTTGAATCTTGGATGGAGCAGTCGAGGTTCGAGTATTTTTTTTTTGTTCTGTCTATAGAGCCTAAAATAATCAGAGAATTTAAAAACTTGGAAAAAACAATATCAATACTGATGATGTTCTTTCAGTCTGTCCCTTCCAGAAAACTTCGACCTCCGAGCGGAACTGGGCACAGGGTCAAATCTGGTGGACTTCCGCGCCACCGTCCAGCAGTTGAAGGAGCGTTACTTGCCCTTCGACGCCGGGGAGAAGTCCTGGGCTCCGCACGCAGGTACGTTCTATTATAGAGTCGTGTCGTATCCACTATTTCGCGAATCCGAATATCTAGTCTAAACCTTTAAATAAACTATGAGCCTTATATGGAATGATAAAAAATACAAATACTAACTCAATGTTAGTATTATTTCTTATAATCCATTATTCATACACTCATACAGTCAGTTAAGTGTTAAATTACTGATCTGGGATCTGGTTGTTAAGTTCATCCTATAATTGTAATCGGTTTTGAACCACCAATAAGAAGTATTAGAGCTCTAAAATCAATTTCTCTCGAAAGATTGAAAAAAAATTCTTTTTTTTAAAGATTTAAGTCTCAAATCCTCGAATATCCTTAAGGATTCGAGGAATTCTAAGTATTTGAGCACCTATCATTAAAATATATATTTTTGGACCCTATTTACTTTGTTAATTGTGCTTAACCCTGTACCCCTTTCTAATTGAACTAGCAACCCTTTTGTTAAGTTATGTTACTCTTTTGATCCCTAACCCGCCTCGGTGGCGTAGTTAGCTAACGCGCCAGTCGTGTTGAGCTCGACTGCCGAGGACGGGGAGATCGAGGTTCGAATCTCGGTCAGGTGAAGTGAGGGTGGTTTTTCCCTAAATTGTTTTCCACTCTCCTTCTACGCAAATGCGGGTTCACTTCCTCTAAATTCAACCTTCCCAATTCCTGATCCATTGAGTAATTAGTACTTAAGCGTATAACCCGAACGGGTAGTAAGACGCGGTGCTAAAATAAATTTTGATCACTACATACCCCTTGTAACAATTCAAATGAGGCAAAATATTGTACGGGCAGGAATTGGAACGTTCTCGAACTTTCTAGCACTCCCGACGCACCTAATTTAAACGAAACAATATGGTGTGCGAAGCTTTGAAAACTTTGACATCGTTTCAAGTACTTCAGCTTGGACAGTCTCTTGTTGTTTTTTTTTCACCAGGCTTCGACCTGATCCACCCTCCCTGGCTCTGCCACTCGTACGTGCGCCCCGCCCCCGAGGAGCACCTCAAGAAAATGGTGGAGAAACAAAACAGGAACGCCGACATCAACCAGTTTGGGGACGAGTCGCAGACGGGAGAGGCCGAGAAGGAGGTAAGTTTGAAAGGGGGGTTTCCACTCATGAATTAGAATCCTATAAACTGTAAGGATTTTCGAGATGTGATAATTTGAAAAAAAAAACCACTTTGGATTAAATATCTGAAAACAATATTAATTTGTAGTGATGGGTCCGTCGAATCATTACAGATTTTCGAGGTTTGTGGATTTTAGAAAATATCATATTCGAGTTTTTTTTTTCTTCAAAATTTTTGAATTTAATTGGTTTTAGAGCTCTAATATTGCTTTTCAGCCCTAACGTAATTACAGTGAAGGAAAGACTGACCCCTTTCAGGGCAAACAAAGTATTCACTAAACAAATACAGTCGAACTTGGTTATAACGGCCTCGGCTATTCCGTCAACTCGGGCGTAGCGTCATTTTTTCAAACTGTCATCTATTAACGTTATAAAAACCTCGGTTTTAGCGTCCCAACAACTCGGCTGTAGCTTCAAACTCTTCTTAGATGTTTTACTTCAAATTTTATTTAAATGTACGTATATAAAAAAAAAACTGAAAATTGGTCAATTACTACAGAGGTCTATTTTATAGCAAGCTGGGAGTGTACTGGTCATACAATGGGCTGGTCTAATAATAGAATGAATGAAAAAACAAGGTCAGGGAGAGGGTTGCGGGAATCTGTCGACACTTCAAGGTCAAAATGAAGAGAGGACTAACCCTCATTCAGTGTCATTGAGCTGACTGGAACTGTCTTGTGCGCATCTAAGCTCAAAGACAAGGTGATTTTTTCATGTTTTATAAGTTCAACGCTAATTTTGTTAGTCATTATACGCAGGCCTACATTTTTTATACTCGTGGCAAGTTGTAGTACAAAAAGAAAAGTTCTGTCTATTAAAGAAAAAGGGCGTATCATTAGAGCATGTGAAAGTGGACGGAAAAAAGGCTGATGTATGTCGTGAATTCTACTGTAGGCACAATTAAAAAAAAAATAAGGATAACATTTTTAAAGGTATTATTTGAAGAAGATGGAGAAGAAATAAAAAAAACCTAAGAAATTACAGATAATTACGGGGAGCAGGCCTACATGTAAGTTATATAAATACATTACATGTTTTTTTAATATTCTTTAAAAATGCAATTTTAAATTTGTAAAATGTCCTTCTTTAAAAGTTATTAAAAGTGTGCTGTTGGTACCTCTTTTATAACGTCAACTTTTTTTTGCCCCCTTCGATGATGCTATAACCAAGTTCGACTGTAAAAAAAAAAAAAAACTTGATTTATTAGTTTTGGTCAAGTGGACCTCGGTGCTTGCCTCTGGACCCGATGTTCGTGGGTTCAAACCCAGCCCGGGGTCGACGGATTTTTCTTGAGCGGTAAAAGTCCACAGCACAACTTCCTTCGGAAGGGAAGTAAAGCCGTCGGTCCTGTGTCGATTGTGGACTTGTAAAAGGACCATGGAAAATATGTGAAAATACCTTTCCCGGTAACATTGGTAGTTCCCTTTCACTCTCGCTCATAGAAATTCTTGTGTGCTGATATAATCACTCGGTTCAGAAAGTGTACATTAAATACAACAAATAAATAAATTTAAAATATTTTTGGTTAAAATCTGTATAATTTTGCAACAATTTTTTTTTATATAATATTTAGTGTCTAAAGTTATATAAATAATAGCGGAAGTACCTGTCGCTGCCAGGGGTAGCCGCGCAATGCATTGTGTGGCTAACCTGGGTGATATTTTTCTTTGCCTCATACATACAAAAAAAAGTCTTCATTTTAAATATTTAAGACTAGTTTTTAATAAATTTAAGATTACCGCTTTGTAGTTTACATGTTTTTTCAAAGTGGCTACTTGTTTTAAAATTTCAGCCCTCTGCGTGCGGTAGATATCGCGCAATACTCACGATGGACAAACGCTTCATTTTAATAATGTACATAAAATGTACCAAATACAACAAAAAAAAACAATTTAAATTACTCGAACTTCAGAAATATTTCATGTATTTAATAAGACCTTGCTTCGAATCGAATCACGGTAGACTTTTCCACAGTCTCAGTTGTCAAGCATTGTTTATGGTCCGAATTCGTTTCAGAACCAAGATGGCGGCGTGCTCAAGAGGCCCCGGGAGGCGAGTGTGGAATCTGCTGAGAGTAAAAACATGTCCAAGAGAAGGATGAAGAAACTGCGCAAACTGAAGCATAAACCAAACACAGTCTCCCACGCGAGGCGCGGCGTGGATAAGTGTGTCGACTGCCCCAACCCAGTGGTACGTTTCCAGCTGGCACACCTTAGCGCGTCCCCCTACTGCGATAAGGGTGCTGGTTTTTTATTTTCACGCATGGCCGAAAAAAATTAATCACAAGTGAAATATGGGTTTACCAACTTCACAGATTGGCGGCTGGGTGTTATGTCTGTTTTAGATTTAAGTTTGTCTGTAAGTTGTGTGCTGATATAATCAGTCGGTTCAGAAAGTTTATGTTAAATACACCAAATAATAATAGTAGTTATTGTTAAGTTGTGTGTCTGCAAACTATTAAACATGATTATTTTCTTCAAACCCGCTTTGGTGGCCACATGGTCTAAGGCATCATTCTCGCAAAAGACCGAACTTACGATGACAGGTCAGATCGAGGTTCGAATACCAGTTCGATGTACCGAGGCTTTTTTTTAGCACCGCGTCTTACTACTCGTTTGGGTTACACGCCTATGTACTAATTACGCTAATGTGTTAGGAATTAGGGAGATTTAATTCAGAGGAATTGCACCTGCATTTGAATAGAGGAAGAGGGAAAAACCCACCTCACTGCACCCGGTCTTGTCTTTGGCAGTCTAGTCCAACACTAGAATAGCGCATTAGACTGTGCGGCCACCGAAACGGGTGAGGCTGTTTTCCCCCCCAAATAATTTTTACACTCGTCCTCAACGCAAATTTGGGCACACTTTTCTCTAAATGCAACCTTCATTCCTAACACATTAGTCGTGTTAGTACATGTGGGTACAACCCAAATGAGTAGCCAGATTAATAAGCAAAATAAATTTATTTTGAAAATTGAAAAATGACACCTGGACGCGGGAATCGAACCCGGGACCTTTGGCTTAGTACGCCAATGCTCTACCACTGCTACATTTCTCAATTTTCAAAATATGATATCTAGATGGTAAATTCCTGTCTAAAATTAATAACAGCTTCGGCTATTTGATTCTTAATATTATCCGTACAGTTATAATAATAAATATACGAGTGGCAGTAACAAGCCAACTACCGAGTCGAAGATGGCTGCGTTATCTGATGGCTCGTGAATAAAGCTGACGATTTCCGCACATCCATCATAGACTCTGCCTTAAAATATGAGTGAAGAATGACCCTGGGCACGGGACGACTCCTGGATAGCTCAGTGGTTAGAGCATTGGCGTACTAAGCCAAAGGTCCCGTGTTCAATTCCCATGTCCAGGTGTCATTTTTCAATTTTCAGAATATGATATCTAGATGGTGAATTCTCCTCTAAAATTAATAACAGCTTCGGCTAATTGATTCAAAATTAAATTACTTCTCTCTCTCATGCACACTTCAGGGCTCCAAATGTGACTACCGGCTGTGCAAGGCCTGTTGCCGGACAAAATGCTACGTGGAAGACATGGATTGCATCGGACACCGCATTCACACCAAGAGCCGGCGCGAGAAGGCTCGCGAGTACGCCAATATAGAGTCGAGGGCAAGAGCCTTGGCCGAAGCAACGACGACGGAGCCCGTACCCGATCAGACTAAGCCCGGTCTATTGGTAGACCCGCAGTCATCAGCAGACGGTGTTGTCGAGCTTTGTTTAAAAAGTGATACGACGGAACAGACTAGCAATAAAAACAACAAACTTGATAAAAATGTGATTCAAACTAATAATAATAATAATAATAGGTAATAAATTGTTAATGAGGTGGGTTTTTTTTTTCTCTAAGGATTCGATAACTAGTTCACTTTGACTAAAGTGGACTATAAATAAGTCTGTGATGTGACTGTTTGTTGTGTTTTGTGTTACGTAGGGATGGCTTGATACCGCCGGTTCCTCACTTAAGAACCGGTTATTGTTCCTAAAAATGTTGTTATTTGGGTGTGCGAAGCTTTGAAACTTCTACTTGGATTTAAAAAAAAATTAGAATTGAGTTTGCTTTGGAAAAAAAAATCTATGTTGGGCAGCTTCGACAATAAAAATATTTAACAGGTAAAATACTTGGTTATTGACATCCTGATTTGTTATGAAACCTTGGTTTACCCTGAAAAATGGCAATCTCACAATCTTATAAGCTGTGCTATGGTGTAATCGGTCAAGGTAAGATCTGTTAAGGTTAACAGGGTGTACATAATAAATTGATATTCTTATATAAAAACCAGAAAAACTGTGAGGCGTGGGTTTGTCAGAAGAAACACAAGAGCAAGGTGAATACGGGTGGAATGAGATATCTAAGAAATGTATGTGGAAAAACTCGTATGGACAGAGTCACTGATGAATGGGAGCTGAAGGAGTGTGGTTTGAAAGGGAATACAAAAGGTCAATGTGAAAGAAGCGTCTTACGTTGGTTTGGGGATGTTGAGAGGATGAGTGTG
Organism: Timema bartmani; assembly: GCA_902151455.1. Classification (NCBI taxonomy): domain Eukaryota; kingdom Metazoa; phylum Arthropoda; class Insecta; order Phasmatodea; family Timematidae; genus Timema; species Timema bartmani. Next base: position 71,714 of record CABFWB010003011.1, on the reverse strand, counting down.
GATCAAGTGATGAAGCTAATATATGAAGGTAGAGTGCGTGGATCAAAAGGAAGGGGTAGACCATATAATACTTGTCTAAATGTTGTAGACTAGTGTGTGAAAAATAGAAACATGAATAGTTTTAATAATAAAAGAACATGTATAACTCGGTGTATGGATGTTGTTGAAGGGAGTATACAAGGATAGGGAAGTGTAGATATAGTTAGTGAGGATAGATTAAGTATGGACCGAGTTGTTTTTTGAGCTTTATATACAGTTTCTTGCCTACCTGTAAGGAAACGGCACACGCATGCGTGTGTATCTTAATTGAATTACATGTTGTGATAAAAACTGGATTTATCAACCTAAAATTAAATATTACAGGCAAATTGTTTAATTAAATATGTTTTTAAGTGATTTTACTTCATAAAGAATATTATTTAAAGAGTGAAACTATTATTAAAAAAATCTTTCAAATGTAAATTCGATTTCAATAATATTTCATATATTCGATTAAAGTGTTTTGAATATAAAAAGTGGACTTCGCACACCTTTGGTAATTAATTATAATGAAGTATTTTATGTATCCTAATAAATGCATTACAAGTTTAAACAATTAAATTATTACAATTGACTTAAAAATATTTTCTAAATTTGTAATTTTTAGTGCGTGAAGGAAAAACCTCATTTCACTTTAGGAGGTGCACCTGTTACCAGGGTTATGAAGTCAAGAGTCGGTAAAAATGTATCGACCCTGGCTTCAAAATAGCAACCTAAAATATTATAACAATATATTTTACCCACTCCGATGACTGCATGGCTACTGTCACAGTAGACTAGACTACACGATGACGGGGAGATTGAGGTTCGAATCTTGGTCAGGTGTACTGCGGGTGGTTTTTCAAAAAAAGTGTTTTCCACTCTATCTCCTTGTAAATGCGGGTTACACTTCCTATAACTAAAACCTTCATAATCCCCCAAAAAAAAAAACATTACCGTAGTTAGTACATAAACCTATAGACTGATTGAATAGTAAAACGCGGTGCTAAAAAATCAAAAAAGGAAAAAAATAATCAACGTTTCAATTTTATTTTTTCAAAACGCGTCTTACCACCTGTTCTAGTTATAATTACGGTATAAAGTCTGGGATGTGGAAGGCTGAATTTAGAGGAGGTGTACCCATATTTGCACAGAGAAAGAACAGAAAACAATTTTAAGAAGAAAAAAAAAAACCTTCAGAACACTCGACCGGAATTTGAAACCCATAGTCTCCTCGTCATTGGTAGTCCAGTATATTACAACAATGACGCCTTAAACCGGTTCACCACTAAAGCGGGTAAAATAAACTCATTTTTGGTTTAAAAATGGTAACAAATCAACTCCCATCTAAGTGGTATTATTCGACCAATAGAAAAGATCGAACTAAAATCTGTACATACCATTTATCATCATCATCATGCCAGCCACTGGCCGGGTCTGTTTGGAACATGAGCCTCTCCACCGCCTCTCCTTATGTCCCCAACCCCCTTCACCATTCCCTACCTTACTCCCTTCAGCCTGGGTCTTTCTCTCGGAACTTCAATATCCAACATCTCATATATTAATATTTAGCACCGCGTCTTTACTACCCGTTCGGGTTATACGCTTAAGTACTATTTACGCTAATGGATTAGGAATTGGGAGGGTTTAATTTAGAGGAAGAGAACCCGCATTTGCGTGGAGGGAGAGTGGGAGAGTGGAAAACCATTTAAGAAAAACCACCCCCAGTTCACCCGACTGAGATTCGAACCTCGATCTCCCCGTCCTCGGCGGTCTAACTCAACACGACTGGCGCGTTAGCCAACTACGCCACCGAGGCGGGTTCCAACATCTTCTTTGGCATCTTCTCCTCCTCCATTCTCCTCACATGACCGTAGCACTCTAGTCGTGCCTTCTCTTCTATTTCCTGTCCTTCTCTATCCTGTCCTCCTTGACTATTCCTCTCCCTCTCATACTTTCATTTCTCTTCCTGTCTATTCTTGTCACCCCTTTAGTACTTCTTTAACCAAAGATAGGTGGTTAGAAATATACAATTTAGTTTGATTAGACATTGTTTCTTATACTTTTTTTGTTTTGTTTTAAATTTGCCCCTCAGAAATATATGACCGTCATAATAATTTGTTCAAAGACTTTTTGTTGTTGTTGTTGTTGTTGTTGTCAAGGAATAGAACTTTGCCTCGAATGAGGAAAGTTTTTTTTTTATGTTAGGGACGTGCTAGACTCGAAAATTCAAGGAAAAAAAAATGATCTCGTCTCGAAAGTTAATAAAATGAATCTCAGAAATTCGAGGAACTAAAAAAAAGAAGCAAATAATGGCACTAAGAAATTAAAAAACCCAACCGGTAATTTATTATTTACAATAATACCGTAGTAACCCAAAAGTAGGCTGCATTGCCCCCCCTCCCCCAAACCCTCATTAAGAAATGTTTAAATTATACATTTCGTTTTTCAATATCAATCTTTGACAAGATAAGCTGTTAACCACAGAATTAAATTATAAACGGTTTTCATTGTAACGACCTATCACTATTTTATTAATATCATTTAAAATGTGTATGAGCTATATCTCGAGTATTTCAATCTAAAGCAAACGCCAGCTCAAATGTCAAAAAGGAACTCTATAAACTATTTAATTACTTTAATAAACATAATTTACATTTTTTTACTTTCAAAGATAGTTGTCTCGTTCTCGCGTTTCGATAATTTTTTATATTTCCGTCTCGAGATCGCCTAGAATTGAAAAAATTGTTCTTGCACGTCCCTAATTTATTGGTATGTTGTTAGTGTTAATCCCGAATTTAAGGTTCATTAGTATAATTTAAGGTACTATTTAATCTAGTTTTATTTCATGTTTGTCTTATAAATTGAAATACTACAAGTGACTTAAAATATTATGTTTTTTTGTTTTGATAACCATATTCATATTTCCAACTAAAAGTTTGTAAAAAAAACAAACACTTCTTATGAAATTTAGGTGTGTCTTGCTATTTCTAGTTTCTCTGTATCAATTTATCTTTACGGTTGGTAATACACTAGAGCAATTGTACATCCTGCGAACCTTTTCCAAGTCATTTTCCGTCGGATGATCACGTTGGCCTAGATCCAATTTAGGATTTGTCTAGAAAAAAAAAATTATTTGTAAAACAAAATGATGGGCCTTATTATTTTATAACTACAAAAGAAAAAAAAAATTATGTCTTACTGTTATGTTTATTGATAATTAAAAAAAACTATATATATATGTATATTTTGATGCCATTATTTAATTGTGTAGTGCATAAATAATGTGTAAAAATTATTGATTTAAAATACAACCATAAAATTTTGAGAATATGTTAAAGTAATGTCTCTTAATAGTTATGATAATAACAGCACGTCTGGGCTACATCACACTTGGCTCATTTTGCGAGAAGATTAGCCATTTCTAATGTACTGTTGTCCAGGGGACGCCAGAATGTACTAATAGTACATCCTTTCCAGGTCCCGATGGGGTGATGATGACAGTGAAAATCTTAACCTAACCAGAGTTTAACTAACCAAACACTGGTGATCAGACGGGAATTATTCCCCTTTTGAGAAAAATCCACCTAAGTACCAGTTTGGAATCGAACCTGGGACTTCTCGGTCAACAGTCGGGGCTGTGACCACGAGTTCAGTTTTAATTAGAGTTGTGTCGAATCCACTATTTTATAAATTAGAATCTCCAATTTACCTTGAAATCTTGAATTCGAATCGTGGTTAAAATTATGAACATAAGATTAAATCTGAATATAATATACAAATATAAAAAACAAAATAGTAACTAAGTGTTAAATTACCGGTCTGAGGTCTGGTTGTTAAGTTCATCCTATAATTATAATTAGTTCTGAACCACCAGTTAACTCTATCAAGAGTTTTTAGACAAATTTCACTTAAAAAATATAATTTTTTTTTTCAAGGATTTTAGAACCGACGCCTATAATTTACCTTTGCGACGATGGTGTCATTTCCATTCTTCGAAAATGCTTTTCTCGGGTAATGCATTAGACTTTTGTAATCGTAAGGGGTGTCAAATGTTGTAAATTCATCCTTGGAGGCCTTTTTGAAATCATTCCAGTAATCTGTGAAGGAATTAAACACGTCAAGTATTTACTTTGGTATCAAAAATGTAGACGATCAAATATTTATAGGAAGGGCGTTTGGTAAAATATAAATACTCTTCTTTCTGTCAGATAAGGTTCTTCCTATGAAAATTGGACTGTAGTAACTGTTCTATCTGCCAGATAAGGTTCTTCATATGAACATTGGACTGTAGTAACTTTTCTAGCTCTCAGATAAGGTTCTTCCTATGAAAATTGGACTGTAGTAACTTTTCTAGCTGTCAGATAAGGTTCTTCCTATGAAGATTGGACTGTAGTAACTGTTCTATCTGCCAGATAAGGTTCTTCCTATGAAGATTGGACTGTAGTAACTGTTCTATCTGCCAGATAAGGTTGTTCCTATGAACATTGGACTGTAGTAACTTTTCTAGCTCTCAGATAAGGTTCTTCCTTTGAACATTGGACTGTAGTAACTGTTCTAGCTGTCAGATAAGGTTCTTCCTATGAACATTGGACTGTAGTAACTGTTCTAGCTGTCAGATAAGGTTCTTCCTATGAACATTGGACTGTAGTAACTGTTCTAGCTGTCAGATAAGGTTCTTCCTATGAACATTGGACTGTAGTAACTGTTCTAGCTGTCAGATAAGGTTCTTCCTATGAACATTGGACTGTAGTAACTGTTCTAGCTGTCAGATAAGGTTCTTCCTATGAACATTGGACTGTAGTAACTGTTCTAGCTGTCAGATAAGGTTCTTCCTATGAACATTGGACTGTAGTAACTGTTCTAGCTGTCAGATAAGGTTCTTCCTATGAACATTGGACTGTAGTAACTGTTCTAGCTGTCAGATAAGGTTCTTCCTATGAACATTGGACTGTAGTAACTGTTCTAGCTGTCAGATAAGGTTCTTCCTATGAACATTGGACTGTAGTAACTGTTCTAGCTGTCAGATAAGGTTCTTCCTATGAACATTGGACTGTAGTAACTGTTCTAGCTGTCAGATAAGGTTCTTCCTATGAACATTGGACTGTAGTAACTGTTCTAGCTGTCAGATAAGGTTCTTCCTATGAACATTGGACTGTAGTAACTGTTCTAGCTGTCAGATAAGGTTCTTCCTATGAACATTGGACTGTAGTAACTGTTCTAGCTGCAAGATAAGGTTCTTGCTATGAACATTGGACTGTAGTAACTGTTCTAGCTGTCAGATAAGGTTCTTCCTATAATCATTGGACTGTAGTAGCTGTTCTAGCTGTCAGATAAGGTTCTTCCTATGAACATTGGACTGTAGTAACTGTTCTAGCTTTCAGATAAGGTTCTTGCTATGAACATTGGACTGTATCTCTACCAATTGTGTTTTCTCTCGGCCACTTCTCGGCAACCATCCTAACTATCGGCATCTAACTATTAAGTGTAGGGATAAAGATACCTGTTGGGGTGTACTCAAGGTGGGTTTTTATTCAAATTGTTTCCCACACTCCCTCCACAAAAATGTGGGTATATTTCTTCTAATTCATGTTTTACCTATCCTTACAGTGTTAGTAATAATTAATATTTCTATACATGTGAATACAAGCCAAGCGAGTCGCGAGATATGGTGAACAAAAAAACTATGTATACACTTTTATTGCTATTTTATGTATTAGCGCCGCGTCATACAAACCTTTCGGTTTACACATGTGTGCATTAATTATGCTAATGCGTAGTGTTGTAGAGATGTGCAGCAGAAGTTCAAAGGAGTGATATACAGGGCAGGCGCGCTATGTCCCAATATTTCAGTATTCATCGGAAACCTGAGTGGATGAAGGACTGGATAGACAGGGTGAGAGAGAGAGAATGAAGGAGGAAACTGGATAGGATAGAGAAGGAGAGATCGAGGTGGCCGTCAGTGGGACAGGTGGATAAAGGGAGTGTGGAGGAGAGGAGTAAATGGAGATACTTATGTTCAAGACAGACCCCATCATTGGCAGGAAACTGTACGATAACGATGGTAAGGATGAGGAAGTGTGCCTTCATTTGCTTGGAGAAAGAATGAAAAATCATTTAGGAAAAAAACCAACCTCAATACACCTCTACTCGTCATCGGCAGACCTGTCTATTTGAAAGAACGATGCCCCGGACCATTTGACCACGGAAACTGGCCACTTTCAAGCCGATGATCGGCAGGAAAGGAGACGGGAGAGTGGCTTTGGTGGTGGAGGGGTGTAAATGAAGATAAGCTAGCATATACATTGTTATATATAAACTCGCTTTCGCTCGTTGGGGGCTCCGCCCCCCATAGGGTTTCCTTTCCAAGTGGATGTAAACCAATGTGATTCCAGCGTTGTTTTGAACGTAACAACTTAAGAGTTACCGGTATTGTATTGTATATACCGCACAGACTTAAAAGTTGCTTCGCCATTTTGAATATTTTTTTCAGGGGTTAAATTTTTTTTTTTTTTTAACTTTTTGGAATTTTTCCGTCGATTACAGGCTAGAAGCTATAAGTTTGCCAAATTTCAAGTTTCTAGCTCATCTGTAAGTGGGTAAACATTAATGTCAGTGAGTGAGTCAGCCATGTGGCTTTATAGTAGTGTCATACCCGTTTTGGTGGACGCATCGTCTAACGCGCTACTCTCGCAGTAGACTAGACTGCCGATGACAGGAAGATCGAGGTTTGAATCTCGATCGGGTGTAATGAAAGCAGTTTTTCTTAAATGGTTTACCAATCTTTCTCCACGTTAATGCGGGCACACTTCTCCTAAATTCAACTCTCCTCATCCCTAATCAATTAAAGTAATTAGTATTTATGTGTGTAAACGAAACCAGAAGCAAGACACAGTGCAAAAAAAAAAAAGAATTGTTGGAGCANCCTAAGGCAAGAAACCCCCCCCCCCGTTTGCCTCACCCCAAAAAAAAATTTCTCCTTAAAGAAAATTTATTGTTTAAAAAAAAAAAAAAAAAAAAAAAAAAAAGAAAGAATGAAAATGGTACAATGAGAAATGGGTCAAAATCTATACTTCTCGAATCCTTGAATCTTTAAAAAGGTACATTTATATTAGTTTAGTGAATATATTTAAAATTGAGTTTTGAAAAAATAATTGTTAAGGGGTTGGTATCATTTAATAAAGATCTTTTGTTTGCTATGTTTCTTATAAAATAAAAAAACAAACCACTATCAATATATTAATTACATTAGTATGATTTTGTCATTTTTTTGTTATTTCGCTACCCTCCCAACCACACAAGTCTATATAATTACCAATTGATTAGAATTGTTATGTCAAATCATAATAATTGTATTCAAGATTCTCTCTCTAGAGATTTGTACAAATCTCAAATCTCAAATAATATAGGATTTGAGGGGTTCAAGTGTCACATCTGTAAAAATGACACAATTGTGATTTTTTTTTTAATCACCGCATCTTACTGCCCGTTCTAAGTTATGCGCTTATGTACTGATTATGCTATTAGAGATTAAGAAGGTTATATTTTATAAGAAGTGTTCTCACATTTGGGTGGAAGGAGAGTGTAAAAACCAATTTAGGATAACCTACCTCAGTACACACGACCGAGATTCGAACCTCAATCTCCCTGTCATCGGCGGTCCAGTCTACTGCGGAAGTAGCTCATTAGACCACGCGGCCACCGAATCGGGTCCTATCCTTTTAAATGAGTATTTGAACCATTGGCTATTTTAAATCTGCCACCAAAGCACCGCCCGCCAATTGAACACCACCAAGTTTGAGTGTGTCATGTTGGCTTCCATCTTAAAAAAAACCATGAGAACCGTCAAGTTACGTTAGGTGAACCTTAAGTTGATTATTATCCCAGCATTAAGGTGGGGTGCTAGTGAACGTGAGTTTTAGGGCAGTATTTTTTAAGTTTTGATAGCATAAACATTTTTCGGCCAAAATAAATAAAATATTTCTTCTATAGAAACATAAGAGTTTAGTTTTCCGCACATGCTGATCTCAACAGTTGTTGAATATCTGTCAAGGGTGTCCTGGAATTTAATGACAACTTTTTCTCTTCATTTAAAAAGTTTCTCACCAAATGCCGCTATGCTCATGACAGACATTAAAGAACTGTTGAGATTATCATGTACAGAAAACATAACTCTATGTTTCTATAGAAGAAATATTTGATTTATTTTGGCAAAAAAATGTTATGCTAAAAAAACTGCAAAATCAATACACTAAACTTGCGCTCACTAGCACCCCATCTTAAGAGTCGGCCCTGTAATTACCGTAACTGTGATGGAAGACGTAAGGTACTATCCCGTCGTCCCACTTGTACATCTGGGAGAGCACGGCGTTCCTGCCCGAAGACAATATGATGTCCCCTTCATGGAGCGAGCCGAGATCTGCGTACGAACCCCCTGGAAACAAAGTCGATATAAACATGAAAGGTTTAGGTGGGAGTGGAAGTCCCATTTTAACTTACATTGATCTAGTGCTGCCATCTGTTAGACAATCGTGAGACCTTTCTAATGTACTTTAGATTATGGTTAAAAGAGGTCTCTGTCATATTTAAATTAATTTAAAATAAAAAGTGTTTCCTGGGTTTCTTTTGAGGTTTGAGACATAAATGTGTTTCCTGGGTTTCTTGTGAGGTTTGAGACATAAATGTGTTTCCTGGGTTTCTTGTGAGGTTTGAGACATAAAAGTTGCCGTCCAGGAAAATGTTTGTAATGCGACCTTTCCTATTTTTCTCTTGTACCCTTCACATTGTAGAGAAAGAGTTGTTATCAAATACATTTACTGCCTATATATTATGATATAATTTGACACGTTATGTGCGGACCACTTTATTCCCCTCTCTAAAAATGTAGGCCTTTATAATTCTGTAGTCGATCTCGGTGGGCTTGGAGTAAAATGCTCACCACAGGACCCGATGTTCGTGGGTTAAAACCCAGCCAAGATCGACGGATTCTTCTCAATCGATAACAATCCATAGCACAACTTCTTTCAGAGGGGAAGTAAAGCTGTCTCTCCCATGTTCAATTGTGGTGTGTAAAAGAATCCTGGACGTTATGGGAAAATACCTTTCCCGGCAACATTGGTAGGCCCTTTCTAGCTCGCTCATAGAAATTCTTGTGTGTCGATTTAATAAGTCATTTCAGAAAGTGCACGTTAAATACATCAAAGGAATAGAATCATAATCTCAAGATAGAAATTTTCAACAATTAAAATTCTTTCTACTAATGAAAATATATATTAAAAATAGGGTGAATATAATGTTTCTTAAAGGAAGGGCAGTAGTACCTGAAAATTACAAGAATTACTAAATTTATGTTAATGTATTCATACATCAAGTAATGTGACAGTGACAGCCAAGTATCACTATTACCTATGAAATAGAATTAATAATATAGTGATATTGTGAAAATGTCGATAGCAAATATTATTTCGTTGTATTTCCATAAAATGTTCTTACTAGAATAATTGTACTAAACTGTAAGGCGGGATGCACACTAAGACAATATGATATATATCGTGCGATCACTGCAAGGCGCGACTTTTATCTTAACATAATTTAGCTGCACACCAAAGCGAGACGATCTTTAGGCAGGAGACATATTTTAGAGTCAGTTTATCAGTTGTAATCATGAGCTCTTCGAGTGAAGATGATGTTCCCGTGATGTATTGGTATTTATGTCTGCAGTAGTTTCAAAAGAACCATCTCAACACGAAGGAAAAATTTAAAGAATTTTATAGAATGAGTCCCGGGAACTTCCAATTCTTATCGCAACTCGTGACTCCTTCCCTTAGTTAAAGAAATCAAGAATGTTTCTTCAAACTGCACAAACGCTCCTCTGACCAGTGTCTAACCTTCGCGATGGACGTCGGATGGTCTGTGACGTTGTCGGGGCGAAGCACAGGTCTGAACGGCCAGTCCAAGGAGTAGGGCGCGGACCAGTTCCATCACCGTAGCCTGCCGGGAACCCTCAAGACTCGCCGAGGGCTTGGGGACTGAATGAAACACCTCCAAGCTCACTCATGGCTTTCCTTTTTAAACGTTGATAGCTCGCTTGAGTGGAGATTGGAGCACACAGGAGGAAGAACTAGCTATATCACAATTTACTCGCGCGCGCGCGCACACACGCACACACACACACACACACACACATATATATATATATATAAAATATTCGTAGTTTCAAATTTTTTTATTTTTTTATTTTATCACCGCCGCATCTTACTACTTTTTAAGGTCATGCGCATACATACTCACCAGTGAGTTAAGGATGATGAAGAGTGAATTTTGAGAAAGTGTTCTCACATTTGTATGGAGGGAGAGTAAACAATTATTTCAGGAAAAAAAACCCTCAAGTATTCCCGACCGAGATCCGAACCCCAATCTCCCTGCCATCGCCAGTCATGTCTAACATGAGAGTAATACCTTAGACCATGCGGCCAAAAAAAAAAGCAGGTATTGGCCGATATAAGATGTTTTAGTTGATAATTTATCTGGCTGCAGAGTATGTAAACATTACCCCACTGGACTAAAATTGTACTTAAATCCGTGTATTATGTCTTTGTCAGCGGGTTTTAATTGTTTGGGACTGTGACATCTTTCGTAACAAAACAATTCAAAATAAAATATCTCTTCAACAGATGAGAGTATTGTTGTGTTAAATAACTCACAGGTTAAATGCATATACACTATTTAAGATAATGTGTTAGGGATGAGGGAGGGGGGGTTGAGTTTGAAAGGAAGTGCACCCACATATGCGTAGAACAAGAGAGTGGAAAACCATTTAGATAAAACCAACCTATCAGCCGGTTCGGGTAGTAAGACGCGGTGCTAAAAAGAAAGTAAGAAATTGACTGATTTTGTGGTTATGATCGCTTTGACATATTTCAATACATGCTGATTTCAGACGAAGTGTTGAGGATGCGGTAAATGGCGTGAAATTTGGACGTATAGATATCGGATCAAGTTTTCGGATCATGATATGAGAGAAGTCGGGCAAAGTTTTCATATGTAGGTATCGAGCAAATTTGTAGATTTGAGACCTAAATGGAATTCTGGCTACCCATAAACTGCTTTTCAACCCTAAAATGCTATTGTATGCAAAATATATGTGTAATATCTTTCCTCTCCCCTCCTTTAGAGTTATGCCTCCAAAGGTCAGTCATCGATTAGCTGTCGTGACGAATGGCTGTATCTTCGACATTACGTTACGTTATTTAGAAACAGAAGCCATATTTACGGACCAATAGGATTAATAAATTTGCGAGGAACATAGGAAATAAATGTGCTCAGATTGTTAACAATTTGTTGGATACAAATATTTTAATTTTTTTTTTTTCTTTTTTACTAATAACTGGATAGTTTCAACCATTACAAAAACATATAGATATACCTGTGTTTAATTTTAAATATATAGGTTTTATTTAAGACCTTGATTCTTTTGGTTTCATAGTTTGATGTATTTTATGTATGTTGATTTTGATGTAGTTAAAAACACAGACAAAAAAACCCAAACAAATCAAATAAACCATTAAAAAAAAACATTTACTCAGATAATGAAAGAAGCTCATGAAAGGATCTATCTGTTATTACTTAAGATTTACCTATCAGTAAAAATACAGAACAATAGAATGACAATAATATTCTAGGGTTATACAATATTTCCATTTTAATAAATTGTCTCTTGTTTGGTTTATCAAGAACACACTTCCAAAAATACATGTTCGATAAATTAAAACATTTAGAGTCACGTATGTATACATATCTTTAAAGATAATTAGTTTAGTGATAGTTTGTATATTGTATTGAATAATATTATGATAATTGACAGTTTCAAAAGATAGCAGCAACACATTGTCTACATATTTAATGTTGTTAAGTGATTATAATTTTTTTTTCCTCCTAAAATAGAAAGTCGACCTGAGATAACAAAATGTGGAAATAATAATTAAACCTGTTCACATGTTATAAAGTGATAAGAGGAATTTTAATGTATGAATTTGTGAAAGGAAGCGTTACAGTTCTATTTCAAAATAAAGAACCTTATCTTACAGATAAAGTTACTGCATTATAATGTTCATAGGAAGAACTATCTAACAGTTAGAAAATTTATTAGAATTCCTATTACATATTCATAAGTTAAGTCATGTAATCTGCAGCCGTTACCTTTTTTATATATTATAAATACCTATAAAATAACACTGATAATTTAATAAAACTATATATATTGACCGTAAAAAATATATTTGTATTTTATAAAAATAAACTTTTTAAGAAAATAGGAAAGTAAATATTTAGAGAGTGTGGGAACTTAAAATTAGATCAATTTTCTATGGGAGAAAAAAATTGTGCTTATTTTTTGCGTGACAGTGAAGGAGGTCAGTGGTCGTAGTACTCTTGATATATGTTAAGATTACCATTTTTTTAAATTACCATTTCTTACTACTTGTTTAGGTCATATGTATATGTGAAAATTAGTCTAATGGGGAAAGGATGAGAAAGGAATAATTTAAGAGAATCTTCCAGCGTTTGTGTAGAAGGAGAGTGGTGAATCATTTATAGAAAAAAAACCTCAGTAGACCCAGTCGAGATTCAAACTTCGATTTCCCTTGTCATCAGCAGGCTATTTTTAACACAAGTGCGGCGCCTTAGACCATTCTGCCACTGAAGTGCATGGGACCTACTACTTGATGGTACTACTCTGTACTATTTTGGTAGAAAGTACATTTTGTAAGGCCTTTTTAATAACCTTAATCCTAATATTTAGTAGGTTTTGCGTATGAAAAGGCCTCTCCTACTAGACACTCCACCAGACTTCTTCACTGTGAGTCTGAGGATTATTTTCTAAACGGTTTCTGCTTTTCTTTCACGCAAATTCTGGTAGATTACCTCTAAAATGCGTCCTTTCTCATCTCTACCGCATTAGAATAATTATCATTTGTGCATATAACCTGGAAAGGTAGTAAGAAGCGGTGATAAGTGTATATACGTAATTAAATATTTATATTTATCTGTGTATGTGTATAAAAAAGGAGATTGTTGTCGAGGAAAAGGCACTTTAGAATGTTCTTTCTACCAAACTTATACTATAAATATACGCGTCCTACCCAATTTGTATTCCAGAAGCTCCATCTTGGTGACTCCAGTGCAACAAATCAGGTAGGACAGATTAAGTTATATGTTTCTAGTAGCGAGAAGAAGAGGGTCGTTATATGTTTCTAGTAGCGAGAAGAAGAGGGTTGTTATATGTTTCCTCCTCTACCTCCTTTCACGACACATTAAACTATTGGTAGCATGTATCCGGGAATAATCTGGTTCAAGCATCCGTTCAAGATCCCCACTAGTCAACTTTGGTTAAAGTCTGGTGTTAAGTAAGATTATTCCTAAGTGATCTTTAGAGGGACACCAACTAATCCATTGATCCAGGGGATAGAATGTGTATAGGAGGGGCTCTCCACCAGCATGATGGGACGACGCCGGCGGGGCTCTCCACCAGCATGATGGGACGACGCCGGCTGAGGGACGCACAAGCTGTCACGGGGTGATAAGGTGTTTTGTCCCACAAGGTGGATGATTAAGAATAAATAACAAACATAAACGTATTTAATAATCCGACATATTACCTCATTCGGTAGGATGTCTGCCTACCGAGCTAAGGGCTTGATTCTCGGCATTGGTGAAAACATTATCATTGGTGAAATATGGGCTTACCGTTTCATGTTGATAAATTAACGGCCAGGGACTGGATGATGTGCTTGTTCTAGTTTACGTTAGATTATAAAGCATATGAAACTATGACAAGACATGCTAGCCGGTAGTGGGGAAAATGTGGTTTTAATAAAAAAACTGACCACAGGCTAGAAACAAACATGGATGTAAAAAAGTGTATGTGAGAAGAAATAAGGAGTAATGAACTGTTAACATAAGTGTATATAATATTAAAAAGAAGGAATGAATGGTAAATATTATAGTGTGTAGAAATAAATATGAGTAATTGCAAGAACAATAATCGTAAGTAGAAATAACAAGGCGGAGTGAAAATTAAACTTAGTAGCATGCAACAGGGACGGTAAAAAAAAAAAATGAAAAATACAGTAGAAACCCTTATTATCTACATTAATTTGAGTCAAAGGTGGTTTAAAAACATAAAACATGGACTAATTATGAATTGGATAGGAATGGTCCATAATGACGATCCCAAATACTCAACAGTGAATGTAATAAATAAAAGTGGCATGAACAAGGCAAAATTAACAGTAATTTCAACAGTTTGTATAGGGTACACAAAGGCATGAACAAAAATTATGATCAAGTTCACCAGAAGGATTCAGGGGATTTGCGGTGAAATTTTGGCAGCACTGTTTTAAACAAAATAGCAAAATTAAATTATGAATCCCATCATGGTGATCAAATTTCTCATAGATGGAAGGACTATTTCTGAAATTTATAAATATATTTAAAACGAGGTTTGGAAGAGTATGTCTGGCTTTTACAAAATCTCCATTTGTTTTGAAGCATCTTAAAATTAAGTTGGATTAAAACTTTTTTTAAAGTTTGATTTTAATTTATTATTTATCAAATTTATGTTCAAAATTTATTTTACTCCTATTATAAAACATAAAGTATCCTTAAGATTTAGTATATTTAATCATCTTCAAATTTATTTATAGTTAAAATTTTCTATGTGATGATACTGTCCATAATCACTAGATAATTTGGACAATACACACTCCTGAATGAGTATTTAAAAAACATTTTGCTGTAACATAAGAAATTGTCTGATATAAAACTTTTAAACAAATTTACTGATTTACTACGTCTGCTTCCTCCACGTATAGGATGAACTTCAAACAATGGGTTTTTAACAGTTTCTGCTTTTTCAGTTTATTACTTTTCCTCCATGTGATATATAATACTTTACTTTTTGAGCTTTTTTTTTAAACCCAATTTACTGCTTTTCATTTTGATCCTTTTCTTTTGTGTGATATACAGTACCCTTCTGTCTTCACATGTTTAACACAATCAACTGCTTTACATTTTAATCCTTTCCCTCTATGTGATCTACAATACTCTCCAAACTGATCTCTTTAAACACAATTAACATTTTGAATTTTTACCTCCTGTCTTAGCATTTTTAACACAATTAACTGCTTTAAATTTTTTATGTTTACCTCCATGTAATATACAATACCCTCCTGTCTTAGCATTTTTTACACAATTTACTGCTTTACATTTTGAGACTTTTTCTCCATGTGATACACAATACCCTCCTGAGTAAGAACTTTTATCACAATTTGCTGATTTACATTTTGAGCCTTTTTCTCCATTTGATACACAATACCCTCTTGAGTGAGAACTTTTATCACAATTTGCTGCTTTACATTTCCATCTTTTTCCTCCATGTGATACACAATACCCTCCTGACTGAGAACTTTTATCACAATTTGCTGCTTTACATTTAGATCGTTTTCCTCCATGTGATACACAATACCCTCCTAACTGAGAACTTTTATCACAATTTCCTGATTTACATTTTGATACTTGTCCTCCATGTTGTACACAATACCCTCCTAACTGAGAACTTTTATCACAATTTTCTGATTTACATTTTGATCCTTGTCCACCATGTTGTACACAATATCCTCCTAACTGATAACTTTTATCACAATTTGCTGCTTTACATTTTGATCCTTTTCCTCCAAGTGATATACAGTACCCTGCTGTCTTAGTATTTTTAACACAATTTACTACTTTACATTTTGATCCTTTTCCTCCATGTGATATACAGTACCCTCCTGTCTTTGTATTTTTATCACAATTTGCTGCTTTACATTTTGAGCCTTTTTCTCCATGTGATACACAATAACCTCCTGAGTGAGAACTTTTATTACAATTTGCTGCTTTACATTTCCATCTTTTTCCTCCATGTGATACACAATACCCTCCTAACTGAGAACTTTTATCACAATTTGCTGCTTTACATTTAGATCGTTTTCCTCCATGTGATACACAATACCCTCCTAACTGAGAACTTTTATCACAATTTCCTGATTTACATTTTGATACTTGTCCTCCATGTTGTACACAATACCCTCCTAACTGAGAACTTTTATCACAATTTTCTGATTTACATTTTGATCCTTGTCCACCATGTTGTACACAATACCCTCCTAACTGAGAATATTTAACACAATTTAGTTCTTTACATTTTGCTCCTTTACGCCAATGTGATGTACAATAGTATCCTCTTGTCCTTGCAATTTTATCACAATTTATAGATTTACATTTTGATCCAATTCCTCCAATTTCTTTCTGAACCTGAAAATTTTAGAATATGTTCAGCTTTACTTCTTTGACAACATTTTTCATTGTAATTGGAACAAAACATTAGTTTTGAATCTAATTTTTTTTTATTGTCATTTCTTATTGATCTGTAGCAATTCAACTTTGATCAAATATGAAATATGTAATCCAACCTCTTCACTACACTTTAGAAGTCCGGTTTGGTTTGAGATTTTGTTTACAGGGAAATTTTAATGATTTTTTGTCTTTATCTGTGGTGAATAATAGTGTATTTGTGGGGTACTTTAATTCTTATACTTTTGCTTTTTTTTTTAATATGTTGTAATATAATCATAAATACTTTCTCATTCATAAATATTTGTTTGAAAACGAGGTGGCCCAATGGCTAAATAATTTTATAATAATGGAAATTGATCAAAATATATAAAAGTGTTTGATAAAGGCTACAATGTCGAAATATTACTTTAGCTGTGTTTAAATGTTTGTGTGACTAATTTTACTATAGAAAATAGAAGGAAGAAGATGTCACCTTTGTGCATTGGATGATTCCCATATTTTTATGTTATTTCCCTAGGTGGTCTTTCTTCTCTTATTAGTTTATTTTTACTTTTTCTTTATTTTTATCAATTACCTTTACTATAAGATTATTAATAAATATCAAATTTAATAAAAACTAGTAACTAATTAAATGTCCTAGAATAAAGGTATTTATGAAATACTTCACATTTTAAAAAATCTGATAGTAAACATCCCATAGGTTTAGATTTAGACTTCAAATAATATTTTCGCCTCCAATTATGAGCTGTATAAGATATCAGCATAAAGTTAAAAAAAAAAAAACTCTTTCTGTTGTAGCTAAAACTAAATACAGACATAAATGTAAGGCTCACTTTTTACTTAACCCTTTTAGTACCATGCCTATTCCAGAATTTGCGCTTTTTCCTAATTTTTGTAAGGGTTTGCAAGAAAATTCACCAAACCTTTATTTACGAAGCGATTATTTTAATTTTTCTATAATTGTAATCCATATAAACTGTTCTTTAGTAATAATATTTCAATACAATTTAACTAAAATTATTTAATTTCTAGATTTTAATTTTAATTTAATTCTTTTAATTAATATGTTTTAAAAAAAGTATTCATTTAAATATTTTGTTGTAGTGCAATTAGTTTTATAAAATAAAATAAAGTTTTGAATATATATTATTATAAATAGGAATTACAGAAATTTTTATTTGATATCCTACATTAGAAATTTTTAGGCCGTTACCTATCTAAAGGGAGTCTACATGTTACGATTGGATAAAAATTTAGCTGTACCAGGCTCTACTGTAATCAACATATATGGCAAGAGATATGGCTCAATTTAATGTACAAAAAAAAGTTCACAAGACCCAATCAGATAAAATTGTAGATTTGAATGAGGTCTCGTGCATTTCAATACTAGAATATATCCAGACACTTAACAAAAATTCAAAATAACTAAAAAAAATTCGAATTTTCATACAAAATTTCTCTTTCTAAAAGAAAGGGCTCGGAATTACTGCTTACATTACAGCAAGATTTATTATATTGCTTACCTCTTGAATAAATATTTAGGCCTACACATAATGAATGCGTTTTTAATAAATCTTTTATAGTGAATAATTTAATAATTAAAAGAATATTATTTAGATTTATAAAGTCATTACGCATATTTACTTACATTGGTAAAGAAATCATTTCATCACATGACATAATATGAAAATCTAAATACTATATTTTTCTAAAGTCAGAACAATGTAACCTGTACATTTGAAAACTTTTTACAGAACTATTTACTTCAGTATAAATATGAGCTACACCCTCGGTTTCCATGGAGCTTATTTGTAAACTGGCGTTGCACTTAACACATTGATTATGTGAACGTCCGCCATTGTAAATGTACTAAACTGCCAGTTTCAATAACAACTATTTACAGTTGATTTTTGTTACCAACCTTAAATAAAAGAATAGAGGGAAATGTTCTCCTTCCAATGATATATGACACTACTACACTATCTATCAGATAAAGGGAGAACTAGCTCAAATCTGAAGAGCCGACCTCAATGACTCTGGCTCTTTTAACTGTAGTAGGCGGAGCCGATCAGATCGGATTGTGGCACTTTTAGCGATAGTAGGAGGAGCCGATCAAATTGGTACGTGGCACTAAAAGGGTTAAGGGGCACATAATATATAAAGATCCATCAATCAACAATAACAAATTTTTACAACTTTTTTCTGTATTTGATAAAGTAAAAAATAAAAATCACAGCTACTAGAACACGACTACCAATATGTATATAAATTCATATGTGTACATTAAATGTTGTTAGAAGATATTTAAACATGATTAATCTTTATATAAAGAGTCTAAAACTGGAATATTGATCTAGTAGCTATGCTAACAAACCCAACACCTTAGCTCAGTTGGTAGCGTGTCTGTTTACTGAGCTAGGAGTACTGGGTTCAATTTTCGAAATGGCCAAAAAATGTATCATTGGTAAAATGTGGGTTTATCCTTTCATAGTGATGAATTAACGGCCTGGGGACTGGATGTTGTGCCTGTCCTAGTCTTAAGTTATATTATAAGGAATATTAAGCTACGACAGGCCTAGCAAGCCGGTAGTGGAAAATATATTGCTTGAATAAAAAAATTGGCTACAGGCTGGAAACAGTCATAGATATAAACTATGCTAACAGGGTTATCATTAATAATATATTCAAACAAAAGACTTAATTTCCAAGGAATTATTATAATGTAAGTGTAGAAAGAAAAATATTAAATCCTTAGTGATATTGATTCGAAAAAAATTGGGACAGATCATACATTATACTAAATTAAATTTTTATGACTAAGCCATCAAAATAGTTTAAACTTTTTTTTTTTGTTATATTGTTTAATACCTGTTAGGTCTCTCCACAGGTACATTATTGGGTAATGTAGAATTTAGAGTAAAATTACCCGTATTTGCGTGGAGGGAGCGTTAGAAATTACTCTTTAAAAGACAGCCTTATTACACCCGACAGGAATTCAAACCATGATTTCCTATTCATCGGAAGACTAGTCTAGACCATTTGTTGAGAATAGGAGGTTTCTTAGCATATTTATCGGTTATTAATAAATGGCTATCTGCTAAGTATTTCCTAAATAGTATTTCAGTGTTATTTTTAATTCAAGTTAAATCTCATACCTTACAATCATTAATTGGAATGTAACCCTCAATAATAGACTCAGTTTTTACGAGACTAGGATTATGTAGCTGTTCTTCAATCTTCACCATCTCATCCAGATTCTGAGTGTCTGGTTCATTCTAAAAGAGTAACAATATAAGTGATAGTAAAAAAAACATGAAACAATAAAATAAAAAAATTTAGAGTTAATGAAAAATCTTGATGTATGTTAGATGTTCGATTAGTTGAACTAACTAAATATTAAAAATAATTTATCTAACAAAACTCCTTAACATAAGTCTAAGACAGTATTTCCCAAACTGTAGGTGTACCATTGAGCTGCATTAATCAAGGAATTATAATACTCTCAAATTAGTATACAATATATTATATCATAATAAATGTAGTATTTGGTATAAAGTTTACCTTTACATAGGAGGTCAGGATGATAGTTGAATGTTGGTAAGCTAATATGTTAATGGCTTATATTGACAAACCCCAACACCAGTTTTGCTGGCCACATGGTTTAAGACGCTACTCTCGCAGTAGACTAGATTCCAATGAAGGTGAGATCGAGGTTTGAAATCTTGGTCGGGTAAACTGAGGGGGGAACGGGGGGGTTTCTAAACTGGTTTTCCACTCTACCTCGAGGAAAATGTGGGTACACTTCTTAAAAACATAAAAATTCCTAATCCCTAAAACCGTCAGCGTAATTAGCACATAAGCGTATAACCCAAACGGGTATAAAAACGCGGTGATAAAAAATAAACACTCCACACATTCAGGCATAATAGTTTTTACCAAGACACTCTGAGAATGGGAAGCAGTGATTGGGCTGAAAGGAAAGGCAATTCAAGAGAAGCTAACTTCCTAAAGCTGTCGATTATGAGAGAAGATGGACACTTCTCGATGTCTCTGGAAGAGGAATAATAGTTCTGATGTGTATGAGTTTGAGTACCAGCATACAAACAGGAGGTTATTCTTTAGTTTGGGATCAGATATTGAAAGAAGTAACCTAGAATGCCATTTTTGTGTATTTTATTAAAAAGAACATTTAATGAAGTTATTTCAGTTATTATCCCCTCAAGGCCACCTTCCCTCACCCCTAAATACTACCCCTAAATACTGGCTGTGAGTAACATTTCATCAGACACCAAAGAGGTTAACTTGTAGCAATTAAAAATCACATTTCTTGAATGATTTATCCCAGAGTGTCATTACAATTAAGCCATATTGATCAGTGATTATGTTATGTCTTTGTTTGTGATGATTGATTAGGAATATTTGACTGGCCTGTATGGATGTTATGATTACCATAGTAATCTTTATACCATCTTTCCAGCCTGTGGCTGGGTCAGTTTGGTAAAATGCCTCTCCCTGCCTCCTGTAATTGCTGGGTTTTTTCCTCAGACTTCATCTACATCATTCTATTTGTCATTCTCTACTTTTCCACGCTCATTACATGATCATACAATCTCAGTCTTGCTTCCTCTACTATCTCATGTACTCTCAACATCTTCATTACATGACCATACCATCTCAGTCTTGCTTCCTTTACTATCTCATGTACTCCAACCTCCTCATTACATGCCCATACCATCTCAGTCTTGCTTCCTTTACTATCTCATGTACTCCAACATCCTCATTACATGTCCATAACATCTCAGTCTTACTTCCTCTACCATCTCATGTACTCCCTGAATCCCAAGCCTTGCCCGACTAAAATAATGTTGAACTATAACAGCTTGACACAGAAATCAAACCCAAGACCCTTTCCTTAGACCACCAATATTCTACCATTGAACTATCCAGTATTAATCCTGTGCTTAGGATCATTCTTCAATGATAGTGTAATGTAGAGTTTATGATGGACATGTGGATTTCATCGACTCATTGCATCTCAGTCGCTGTTGATTCAGTGTCAAGTTTTGCTGCCGTGTATAGCTTTGCCTGAACTTGGTACAGTTTAGAATACATGAATACAATAAATGCGCAAACGATTTTACTTTTTTTAGTCATAATTTATTTGAATATAGCTTTAAAAATCAGGGTCCATTATGTGAGCTATGAATGCATGCTACGACAAATCAGTCAAATTGATAATAAGTGTTGCACTGTTTTTGAATATCTGTACGCAACATGTCTTTATAATTGTTCGGGCTAACCGCAGGTGGGCTAGGAATGAGGAATGTAGATATGAGAGGAAATGTACCTGCATTTGTGGGGAAGGAGAGAATGGGGAAACAAACTTCCAGCTTACTAATTCGGGATTCAAATTCCCACCTCCCTGTTCATGGGCAGTCAAGTCTATTGCCATGGCGATGCCTTCAGACAACATGGTAGATGGATTAAGTGACGATAATTGTAACAATAATGATGTATGTTCAAATATGTTTTGGCTGTTGTTTATATGGACCATTCTGTTTGAAAGATATTCTGAGGTGTCTTCACATGTATGTAAAAAAAAACAACCTTATATCCTTAGTTACCGTGAAAGGTTCTTCCTTTAAGTCCAATTCAAAGTGTAAGTGTGGCTCAGTCTTAATTTCGTCAACATCTTCCGTCTTTATCAGTGGGAAATCACAAGAATCCATTCTCGATCTCTGTAACAGCCGAGGAACGATATTAACAGTGAAACAAAGTAACCAGGGTAAGGAAGGTGTAGAGGGTGTAGAGTTTTTTTTAGCACCGCGTCTTAGTTCCTGTTAGGGTTATACCCATATGTACTAATTAGACTAATGGTTATAAGCATGATGAAGATTATATTTTGGTAAAGTATACCCGCATTTGCATGGAGGCCGAGTGAAAAAAAAACATTTTGTAAAAACCATCCTTAGTGCACTCGAGCAAGATTCGAACCCTTTATCTTCCCGTTATAGGCAGTCTACTCTACTACAGGAGTAGAATGTTGGACCACGTGGCCCCCGAATCGGGTGTGCGTGGTGATTGGACATCCTCCCTCCCCTGCAAATTGGGACACTGCGCCAACAGCTCATCATCCAAAGTACTGGCACCGCCAAGCCACGTTGCAATATAAAAATAGTACAAACTATGGGTGAAAGTAAGAGGGAGAAAGGAATCAATTAAGAAAGTGTGATCTTGTGGTCAATCTTCCTTCAAAAATAAAACAAATTTTACAACACCAATTTTACAGATTTTCCAACGATGATTTGTTCCTGCATTATTTAGGTGAGTTAGGTTTCGAATTGTTCACTATAACAAAGTTAGTTTAATAATCTTAAAGCCGATAACTCAAATGGATAGTAAGACACAGTACTAAAAAAATAATCTTAAAATGGAGATAGTACACTTTATCTGTCCCATTTAAGACTCATTTCCTTTGTTATGGTATAATGTTTTGATATTTTATTCACTTTATCACACACAGAAGAGTACATAGCGTTAGATGATACCATATTTTATAAATTTTTAACTTTGATAAATAATACTTTCAAACAAGACTCGACGACACATCACTCAAAATCACTTTCTAAATGTAAATATAGACAGTGAGTGTAGCTTTCCCATACTGCTTTATGTTACACGCATGGGCCTGCACACTAGAATGTTATAACATCATCACAAGATGTGTACCACACATGTATGATTATTACATTTAATTTTATTAGGCTTACCATAATTATTAAACTTCAAACAGGGAAAGTCTAGGTAGGATGTGAAAATAAAATAATATATTTTTCGAGTTATTATTATTATTATTATTATTATTATCATCACGTCTTACTACTCGTTCGGGTTGTACGCACTTACGCTAGGGTGATTGTGAGATAAAATGGAGAACCTACAGTTTAACGTGGAATCCGAACCACGGTGGAGGTCTGGCATTCCCCATCATTCACAAGTTGTGATTAATACACATCTTGTCAGAGGTGAAGGAAGGGTTTGGCAATCAGATAAATCTGTGCAGGGACCAAGGATTGCATCCCGGACCCTCAGCACAGAAGTCTGACACCTTACCCCTAGACCACCAGGTCACCTCGAGTGATGTTAATTGTACAAGTATTTTCACATATGTAAGTGCTTTTTAGTTTACAAAATATTAATTAGTGGAAATTTTCTCAATACATATGATAATCCGCTTGGCTTACCCCTAGTTCTAGATTCTATTAAACCATTCATATTCCTCCCTAGAATGTACTTGTTTAAATAATGGATCTATCATTTTTATCTTGATTGTATCGTATCCTCGGACGTCTAGTGGGATGATAAAGATCCGATTAAACGGCTTCTAAACAGCGACACAAGTATGAGGATTAAAAAAAAAACACTAAATTCGCACCAACACCTCCAGCAACCCAGCTACAACTTAAGCCTATTTCTCACTCTGTATAACAGAGTTATTGTACTATATCTCGCTCCACCATATAATAATGTCACCATTTTCCGTGTTGTAGGCAAGTAGGTAACATCAAGTGTGAGCTGTGTTTCTGTACATGTGTGCATGACAAACATAGATGTATTGTGTGTGTGTGTGATAGTTTAACCGGTACAAAAATGAAAACCATGGCCCCAGTCAAATCAGGACACATGGCAAGCCTACATATAATAGTTAATAAATGTAAATTATAAATTTAATTTTTTTTCCCATAAAATGTTGGGTTGCTAAAATAGCGGTCCAATAAATAGTTGGATTTTAAATTCTATTGATTTATAAATTAACTGTATATTAGATTCAAAATAGTACGTTATGTAGTTTAGTAATTTACAATACATAATAATAAATTGATGGGCAAACATCATAGTAATGAATACAAACTAGTTGTTTTATTATTTCTATGACATCAACATTATGTTTTGGAAGACTCTGTAGCTTAGGGTAATATTTTTAAATTTTTATTATTCTCTTTAATTTTTTGGTTCTAATCTATTCTACATGTGTTTATGTTTGTAAAAATGTATGGCCGATATAAATATTTTGGAATGGGACCGATATAGAGTACAATCCGCCTTAAATTTAGGAGTCAAAATTGGATTCCCGCATTTTTATGAGCGAATATAATGCCAATATAGATTTTGTGATTTTCGGATTTTTTAGAGAGAAAAAAAAATAGCACAGAAGGTACATTTCTTAGGTTTTGACCCCGTTTATGCTGGTATGTCTAAATTATTAACGTGTCTATTGTTAATTTAAATGCATTTTAGCAGTGTTAAGTAACAGAGAAAACATGTTTATATTTGGTTAAATTTAAGCTACTCCTTCGTTGATGTATTGTTTGCGCTAATTCTTATTGTGTGATAATAATAATTATACATTTAATACGAAAATATATGAAGTAGGATCAAACAGCTTAAAATGTACCTATATGAGGCCTTAGATAATAAAATATAATGTTATGTTACACCAACTAATTTTATTAACATTTCTATGAGAAACCCGTTAAGCCAATTTACTAATATTATGTTATAATTCTTTACATGTGTATGTAAATCCATTATTTACCTCATCAACGATTTATCTCGCAGAAAATATAAATATTAATCCATTAATATGACTCGAAATAAAATTTTCATTTTATTAGAGTTTAGTACAATATTTAAGTAAATCACGCC
Organism: Timema bartmani; assembly: GCA_902151455.1. Lineage (NCBI taxonomy): Eukaryota > Metazoa > Arthropoda > Insecta > Phasmatodea > Timematidae > Timema > Timema bartmani. Next base: position 46,598 of record CABFWB010003011.1, on the reverse strand, counting down.
ACAGATTATCTTATGTAATATTCTATTATCTATGGATTAGCCTTATTTAAACGGAACTATATTGTAGCTATCTTCCTTATCTTTGGCTATACAATTTAATTAAATTATAAAACAATATTGAATTGAGTTTATTTAGTTATGTTTTTTATTGATATATATTGCTTATCTAAATAATGAAAATAATGTGATATTTAAATGCAAGTGTCCTTTTGAAATTAAATTTCGGAAATGTATTAAATAAATCCAAGATATTAATATTTATTATGCTGCTAAAAATAGCATTTCAAAAAATAGATAGATTTAAATTCTATCGTTTTTTAACTCAAATTAATTCAAAATATTATAAAGTTTAGTAATTTACTAAACATTATAATAAATTGATGGGTAAGGAAGTCAACCCAATCAAAATCTTTGTTCATGTACACAAAATATCATAAATAAAGTTTATGATCTATATTAGCTTCATTTTATTTTTTTAATATACCAGCTGTAAGAGCATAATTATTTTAAGGTTTATCCTGGCAAGAAGTTAACCCAAGCTTGTACATTTCCTTGAAAGTCAAGAGTGTTGGGTTGCCATCCTGCTGAGCATAGCATATATCTCATATAGATTGTATCCTGTTGATGAGCGAGCACGGTGCGACCGATGGACCTTCCTGACTTGTTGGACACATCGAGATCAGCTAGTTTAAATAATTGTAATAACACCTTGTTTGGTAATTGGCTGATTAAAATGTAGGGGCGGAGTTTCACTAAAGTTGAAGAGAAGCCATGCTTGGTGCATGAGAGTCGCCATGTAGCAATTACTGACCAAGACACGGAGGGGGAAAATATGATATGGTGGTTCCCCCATCGGAGGGTTGATTGTGGGTCTCTAGGAAGTTTTGCGAGTCCTGTTATCGTGCATGCTCCCTCGTCACAGGAGATCTACCTGTTTACCTATATAGTAGTTTAGTCATCTGAATCGATTAATAAATATAAATTATTGGACCAAGACTAGAGTCTCACTCCCCACGAACCACCCATTCCAACCCCTAACGCTCGCGGTCCATCGCAATCATACGGTGCCGCGGTAGTGTTGTAGTTAGGGTTAGCTACCGGGCACCCAAATAAAATGGGGACGGTATACAGCCTATATATATAATAAATGTCATTGTTTTCGCGTTTATTAATATTTTTAATTTTTATGGTTTTTTAAAAAATAATTTCATATACTAATACAGTCCTGTAAGCCTATTCTTGAATAAAAGGCCACTCAGATAAATAGGAAGAGAATTATTTATTTTTTTACAGCAGAAAATATTGTCTCAGCAACCTATACAAACGCTTTAAATTGAAAAATGACACCTGAACACAAGAAAAGAACCCGGGACCTTTGGATTAGGATGCCAATGCTCTAACCATTGAGCTATCCAGGAATCGTCCCGTACCTGGTCATTTTTCACACATATGTAGCTGACAATTTCTGCACGTCCATCACATTACTCTGCCTTAAAATATGAGTGAAGAATGACCCTGGGCTCGGAACGATTCATGGGTAACTCGGTGGTTAGAACATTGTTGTACTAAACCAAAGGTCCCGAGCTCATTTCCAGTATTCAGTTGTCACATTTCAATTTAAAGAATATGATATTTAGATGCTGCTATAGACGTAATTATAGCTTTGCTATTTAATCCATGACTATAGAAGTGTTTAAAAGGCAATAAGATATTTAGATGCTGCTATAAACGTAATTATAGCTTTGCTATTTAATCCATGACTATATAAGTGTTTAAAAGGCAATATGATTTTCCTAGACATGATTGTTAAGTGGTGTCCATAATGTAAAGAGAATAAAAAGACAGCGCCATTTGGAGGAATTTGATTATGTCATTGCTTACATCATCCAGTACACAACAGTTATATTTTAATAATAAAAACAGCCATACTTACATATTATTTCTAATAAGTAGAGTAATGACGTTAATTTGGACATTGTTGTGGAATTTTTAAGGTTTTATTAATTATTTAGAGCTCTAAAATGTGACCTGATTTAAACCACTTAGTTTGTCTTCCATTTAGCTTTGTATATGTAAATATCTAGCTTTTGTACAGAGTGATGTTACAAGTTTTATGTTATTCAATCATTTATATGTGTTGGTTGTCTAAATTTCTTTTGTAGTGTGAAATCATCTTTAAAAAAGAAAAAAAAGGTACATTTTTAGTTTTAAAATGATTCGCATAGTAGAAAAATTTGAATTAATAATTGTTTAAAGAAATATATAATTGATATAAGCGAATTAATGACAGAAAATGAAGCATTTACGTATACTAGAATCTTGTTAATTCAAACTAATTGAGACCTAAGCTTGCTCGGATAACCCGGGATAATACACAGATACAGTATTTTCACGAATTTTGAATTACAGTTGAATGAGTTTAATCAAATGTTTGTTTATTTAACTGATGTATATCACATGATATGTTCTATAATTATTGTTGGTTACAGGAAAACACATTGTGTTGACTACAACATGTAAATATTAAACATTTACTATCATATCACTGTTTATTACAATTATATTTTGAGATTGTTAAACAATAAAATATATATTT
>CABFWB010003011.1:25802-40522 GCA_902151455.1 Timema bartmani | reverse complement strand
CCCCCCCCGCTCATGATACTTTTTTTTCTGCATCAATTACAGGTATCGGGCCAGTATGTGACAGTCGACATCGATCAAGGTACTCTCCGGGGTAACACCAACAGTACAGTCTCTGGCACGACCTACTACACCTTCCTGGGGATACCTTACGCCAAGCCTCCCCTCGGAGAACTTAGATTCGCGGTTGGTTCCACAAATTATTTTCAACCTCATCTGATAGATGAACAATGAATTTTAAATTAGGGAGGTGTGTATGTATGTATGTGTGTGTGTGTGTGCATGCGTGTGTGTCAAAGTGTTCTCAAACTGAAGGTCAAATCTTTTTCGCTCCAGCTTCGACACTTACAATAATCTTTGAATCTTTGAAAAATTTCGAAGGAAGAAGAAAGTTTGTAAAATATTAAGAACATATTTAAAACATTTCACTAAATATGACACAGTTCAACAGACAATCATTTTTATGACTGCTATTAAAACAATATTTTAACACTGACTAGTGATTAAATGACATCTATAACGAAAGCAGAGATAAATCCAGACAAGTCAGCACAAAATAATATCAGACGCCCTAGCTCGGTCGGTAGCGTGTCTTGTCTTCTGAGCTAAGGCTCCCGGGTTCGATTCCCGGCATAGCATAGCATAGTCTCATTGGTGACATGTGGGTTTACTCTCTCACATTGATAAATTAACGGCCGGGGACTGGATGCTGTGCCTTTCCTAGTCTTAAGATATATTATAAGGCATATGAAGCTATGACAGGCCAAGCAAGCCGGTAGTGGAGAATATATGGCTCGAATAAAAAACTGACCACAGGCTGGAAACATTAATGGATGGAAAGTAAAGTTTAAAAAAAAACATAAAATACTATTTGAATGCTTGATAGTTTTTTTTTCTCTTTACCTAGATAGACTTAAAGGACAATTTAAGCATTAAGAGTAGTGTTATATGTCAATGACAAAAAAAAAACATTATCTTCGCTTCGACTTCACAACCCCCTTATTTGAAATATTAAATTATACAAACGGAGAAAATATGAAATCACTGACCTGGCGGGACATGTAGTTCAATCAACTAATGTGTAGACTATTATACGCCCTTGTGGCACAGAATGTCGCCCGGGGTACACCATAGGAGCTCGTCTACATGTCGTACCCGTGATGTGATGATGGTGGAATATGGAGGTGTGAGTCTTAACCTAAGTCTAACTAACCAAACTTTGATGACCGTTTGGGATCATTCCACTTAAGGGGGGGGAAAATACCGGAGGTACCAAACCCGGTGGACCTAGACTCGTATCCAGGTCCACCGACCACTACACCACAAAGGCCAGTTAATGGAGAAAATGAATTTGTTTCTTTAAATCTGTGTTAAGAAAAACTGGTCTCTTTTAAGTTTTAAATTATTCAGCCTACGGTTTGCGGCTTTTCAAAAGAAAACTGCTGGCTTCATAACAAAAAATAAGAAAATGTAACAATTAATAAACATTTATTAATTATTTTAGAAGGGGTGTTGAAAATATTAACATAAAAATTTCACTCGTTTCTCGAGAAAACTGATATTTCCAAACGTATGATTTTTCCGCAAGACCTGTCCGGTAGCTAGCGCCATCTACGGTTTCCGTGTTCCATCTGTTCTTGTTGGCGCGAAGGTATACTTTAGTCGGTTGTGAAGCCACGCCACGCCTTTCAACCTCCCGCCCACCATCCCATAAAATAGGTTTTAAACTTGCAATCTACAGGGACAAGGGCCTTAATTAAATTTTACAATATTTACAAATGATATTTTGACCTAATAATCAATTTACACTTGTCAAGAGTCGCTCAGATTTAGACTTAAAAAACTGTTTTAAATATTGTATAAATGGGGAAACACATTTTGGTTACAAATACATTGGTCCTGAGTTCGACTCCCGGTGCTACCTTAATTTTTTTCTGTGAATCAGTTGGGTCTGGAACGAGGTCGACACGTGAGTACAAATGAGCTACTCGTATGAAAAAAGTAGCAGCTCTGGTCTAAAAAAAACTGAGATTAATGGCTGTAGGATTTGTTGTGATGACCACACGACACCCTTAACCTGTAGAAGTCTGAATGGATTTATTAAGGACAGACGCCATTGAGGTGTTTCTTTTTTTATTAATAAATGACAGAGTAACTTTGTTAGTATTTATTCAGTCTTTTTTTTCTTCTAACAATGTGAGCTAATGTTTCTCTTACTTCTTCACCCAGGCTCCACAAGCCGCAGATTCCTGGACCAGTCAGCGAGATGCTCTTCAGTTCGGCTCAAACTGCCGTCAGATACGCGGGGGATCTGAAGACTGCCTGTTTGTAAACGTCTTCACGCCCAAGGTACCGATGACCACTCAATAAATAGATAGATTGTTAGTTATAATATGGCTAGAGCCCCGTAAAAATGGTGAGATGCTATAAAGCGAAAAGTGCCATACAAAGACGGACACAAGTACTTTTTTCCTTTGATAGTTTTTAGATACGATTTACAATGTTTTTGAAAAGTGAAATAAAACGAAATTGTCTTGTTACACAAAATCCTCCGATAAAACGAAATAACACAGTTTTAAACTAAAAAAAATTTAAATAAGCACAAAAATAAGAAGATATTAAGCAGAAATTTTGACCATGCTGTAATTTGATTAGTATTTTGTTGTAGTGTAAGCTAACTTTTGGCTACAAAGTTATGCAAACAAACTTGACAAAGAATTTTAAAGCAAATATATAAGGTTTCAAAAATAAATTTTAATTTTGTAAACATTGTCTCAATATGAGAATAATACTTAAACACTTCAGATAGCATGTAATTTTGAATAAACACGAAATGACACCGAAAAGTGAGATTTAAAAAAACAAAATTTAACTACAAATTAAACCATTTTTACGGGGCTCTTGTTATGACAATGTGACTTGCAAAGCATTGGAACAAACAATAACACATATAACTTTCAAATCCCCTTTGGGATTTTTTTTTAGCACCGCGTCTTACTAACGGTTCGGGTTATACACTTTTGTATTCATTAAGCTAATGGTTTTAAAGATTATGAAGGTTATATTTAGAGGAAGTGTACTTGCATCTGCATGAAGGTAGAGTGGAAAATACCCTCATTACACCCGACCAAGATTTGAACCTAGATCTCCCTGTCACCGGCAGTCTAGTCTACTGCTAGAGTAGTCCCTTGGACCATGCTGCCACAGAAGCGGCTACCAACTATGATCAAAACAATCATTTTTTTTTCAGCTACCCAATGAGGACGACAACGCACTCTTGCCTGTGCTGTTCGTGATCCATGGCGGCGCGTTCATAGGTCGATCAGGTGACCTTACACCCGGTCACATGATGGATAAAGGACTGGTCATTGTGTCCATCAACTACCGACTAAATGTGTATGGTAAGACTGCTACCTTGCTTGGTTCCACTATGGTGTAGTCTATAAGATAGTCATAGTGTAATCAGTCAAGGTAAGACTGCTACCTTGCTTGGTTCCACTATGGTGTAGTTTATAAGATAGGGTCATAGTGTAATCAGTCAAGGTAAGACTGCTACCTCCAGGGTAAACATGAGTGCACATACTCATAATTAATGGTGCCGGTACCGGGTGTACCAAGTGTGGTTTTGCCGAAATATCTTCCTCCTAAAACCCCTTCTCATAACTAACATATTAACGTAATTAGCATACATCCATCCAACACAAATGGGTAGTAAGGCGCGGCGCGGTGATAAAAAAAACCATTTATTCTTTCAGGATTCCTGAGTCTGGAAGGGACCAACGCCCCGGGCAACGCCGGTCTCAAGGATCAGACGTTGGCCCTCAAGTGGGTTCAGGCCAACATTGCCAAATTCGGCGGGGACCCCGACAACGTCACGATAGTCGGCGAGAGTGCCGGGGGCGCGGCGGTTCACTACTAAGTGCTGTCGCCTCTCTCCGCAGGTACAACGAGCGACACAGCTCCGCCCTCTTCAAGAGCTCCTCCTCGCCTTGTCCTCTCCGCCCCAAATAGACCTTTATATCATCATCATCATCATCATGAACAGCTTCCAGTCACTGGCCGGGTCTGTTTGGAACATAAGCTTCTCCACCGCCTCTCTTCCTCCACCTTGACCCAGACCTCTCCTCTCTCCTCCACACTCCTCCTTACTCCCTCCAACCATCTGTCCCTTGGTCTTCCCCCCACCTCCATATCCAACTTCCTCCTGGTCATCCTTTCTCTCTCCATTCTTCTCACATGTCCATACCACCTTAGTCATGTCTTCTCTGTCCTCTCCTGGACTGGATCTTCCTTCACTTTTCCTCCTCCTCTCTCATTCCTCACCCTCCCGAATTTCGTCACGCCGATCCTGCTTCTCAGAAATCTTGTTTCACTCGCCTGCATTCTGCTTTCATCCTGCTTCTATTCGACATCAGTTTTGTAATTTCAAAATTGTTTCAAGGTTTTTAACATGTATTTTATTTTGTCTCTGTTTCATCGACAGGTTTATTCCACAGAGCCATCTCCGAGAGCGGCTCGGCTCTAAACCCTTGGGCCTACACCCCCGGCACCCAGGATTACGCCATCAGGCTCGGAAACAGACTCAGATACCACACGGAGGGGAACCAGGGCCTCTTGTACTTCCTCAGGAACGCCACCGTAGAAGCCATAGACAAGGCCGTGCCCATAATCCTGACCCACCCTGAGAAGGTCCGGTACCTCTCGAACCCCTTCGTCCCCTCCCTGGAGTACCCCAACCCGGACGAGGAACCGTTCCTCCCGTACCCGCCCCGGTACATGGAGAGCCAAGGGCTTTTCAACCGAGTGCCATACATCACGGGATCCAACAGCGACGAGGGTAAAGCTTTCGTCGGTTCAGACGCGTCAATGGAAGAGTCGACCTATTGGGAAACTATCGTTAATGACCTTGAACGAGTGGTCCCCTTAGACCTAGGTCTAACTAAAGGATCGGCCGAGTCTGTCGAAGTGGCGAACAAGGTGAAAGAGTTCTACTTTGGCGACCAGGAGCTATCCTACGATACGAAACAGCATTGGATCGACCTACAGACCGACTTGCTGATAACTCTCGGAGTTCAAACGACCGTGCGCAGTCATTCTAGTTACTCCAACTCCACCTACAACTACCAGTTTATCTACAACGGGGCCACACACGGGGCCGAGTATTCGTACGTCTTTTACGCCGGGTCCATGGAGGACGGATCCACCGACGCGGTCAAGATGGCGACGCTGTTCGCGGACATGTGGAGTGATTTCGCCAAGACCGGCGACCCCAGCCTGGAAGAAGAGACCGAGTGGTTGCCCGTTTCCGAGTCGAGTTTTCCTTACCTTCAGATCAACACGACCTTAACCCCGCTGTATAATCTTGAGAACGACCGCATGAACTTCTGGTTCGACATATACAACAACTATTACAATATCACTTCGCAGGGCTGACGCTAGTCTCCTTGACACCAAATTACCCGTTCTTTCCAAATTTTTCAGGAGGAATTCCCATTTTTTCGAGGCAGCTCAGATCGAATAAAAGAGTAATAAAAGTTTAATTTTTCATCAAACCGATTAATATGAAGTGATGTAACTTGTGTATAAAACAGGATAATTTAATATTGATGAAGAAATACATCTTCAGTAGCTTCAAAACACTTGTTTAAGGAGTAATAGGACAAGTTTAATTATGTATTTTACATCCATCACCGATTCCCGCCTGTGGCCTGAGTCAGTTTTTTATTCAAGCCATATATTTCCCACTGCCGGCTTGCTAGGCCTGTCATAGCTTCATATTTCTTATAATCTGACTTAAGACTGGGACAAGCACAACATCAAATTTTATTCCAATGTTTTGACTTTAAGATTATGATTATTATAATAAATTTGAAAATATTGAAGTTTCGCAAAGGTTTAAATAATGTAAACTGGTTTTTATGCAATGTATGTTACTTTCACATGTTGAAATAAATAAACAAATAAAATAAATGTAAATTATATTCACTTTAGAATATATTTATTAACCTCTTAAAAACAAGTGTGTTGAAATAATTTGTTATTCCTTTTTTTTTTAATCATTCACTTTGAATGCTCAATGACACTTTTCTGTTTTCATTTTTATAACTTATTTTGAAAAACAAAACAAAAAAAAACTTCAATTTGATACCAAAATAAACTCGATTGGTTGAATAATAAGCAAAAGTCTGGTGTGGAATAATTAAAAATAAACACCGTTTTAAAATTAACCAACCCGCTTCGGTGGCCGTATAGTCTGACGCGCTACTCTCGCAGTAGACTACACTGCTGATGATGGGGAGACACAAGGTTCGAATCTCGATCGGGTGTACTGAGAGACTTTTTTTCCAGAATGGTTTTCCACTCTCTATCCATGCAAATTCGGGTACATGTCCTGAAAAAGTAACCTTCCTAATCCCTTAAACCATTAGAGTAATTAGTACAAAAGCATATAACTCGAACAGTTAGTACGATGCGGTGATAGAAAAGAACATTGAAAGGATGATACGAACATAGTTATTATTATTACCACGTCTTACTACCTGTTCGGGCTACACGAACTTACGCTAATGTGTAATGGTAGGGTGATTGTGAGATGAAATGGAGGACCTACAGTTTAACGTGGGATCCAAACCACGGTGGAGGCCTGTCATTCCTCACATTCACAAGTTGTGATTAATACACGTCTTGTCAGAGGTGAAGGAAGGGTTTGGCAATCAGATAAATCTGTGCCGGGACCGAGGATTGAACCCCAGACTCAGAATCTATTGGTTTGATAAAAAATTATTTCAAATAAAAGATGTTTATTTATAGCAGTACTACAAATTTACAATAATAAGTTATTTCGTATCTCAAATATTTGTGGCGATACGATCCAAAGTGGAAATATCCGTTCATGTAAAGTACCTTCAAAGTAATTTTTACGGGAAAACGAGAACTGCCATTTTTGTATGTAATTTTAAAGACTTCATGGATAAAAAAGTTTGTAGTAATTATTAAAAGCGGATTTTAAGAAAAAAAATTTTTTTTTCCTTTTTGCTCTTCAGTAAACTACCCTTAACTTTAGGGTTATATATCTAATTCCAAAATACCCTCGGAGGAATGTTATGAAAATACTAGAAACCAAATTATAGCCCGATTGGTAAAATGGTTTCAGACAGACAGACAGACAGACAGACGGCATCGCGAAAACCACTTTTTCGGTTTCAGGGGGTCATGAAACGCCGACATTTGTCAAAATTTCAAGTTTGATTTTTTGACAATCACAAAACCTTCCCTCTCTTGAATTCGTGAGAGTAATAAGCTGTTTTAAATGATCTGTTGGATTATATTTTGTTTGTCATATTTATTATGTCATAAAAAACAGAGTACACTTTTTTGGTAAGGTAATTATATAGATACATATTTTTATTTTGTGTTTTTTGTGTAATTTTATTACTGTCCTCAACTACACAAGTCTAGATGTAATTATTTTTAACAATTGATTAAAATGGCTATAGCAAGTCATGGCCTTCATAATTGTACTTGAAATCTTAACGAATCTCCAATTTATCGACTACAATACACTCTAATATATCTGGACTTGCGCTTGTACTGCGTCATGACCAAATCGAGTATGTGCAATGTTTTACAAACAAATCATAACAGCAAAACTTCTATTGTTTTGTAAATTTTACGTTTGTCCAAACTTTAATCAACATCTTTTGTTAGAACATGCAAACCAATAATGCCAGCCGAAGCCTTTATACAGTCAGTTAGTTGATAATAACTTTGTTTTTATATATATATATATATATATACATATTGTTTGATAAATTTATAGATTATCGCATAAATTCGCCATGATTGTTTTATTTATTATCGTAACAGTATGTTTTACTGGTGTAAAATGTGTCTCGAATGTACTTTGTAAGTAGAAGTTAAGGTTTGATTCTAGTAGGAAAAGATTTTTAAAGAAAGAAAAATATATTTTTTTTGCCTTCAAAGTTAGTTACATTTTATTATTTATTTGTTTATTCACCTGTCTTACTACCTGTTCAGGTTACACATATATATGATGTGGTAGGGATGAGGAAGGAAGTATTTTAGAGGTAATATACCCGCATTTGCACGGAAGGAGAGTGGGGAAACTATAAAAGGGTAAAAACCACCCTCAATGCCACCCTAACCGGGATTCTAACCCTGATCTCCCCGTCATGGGCAGGACAGTCTTAACACGAGAGTTACGCCTTAGAACAACGCGACCACCAAAAGGAATTTAAATCCAGTGTAACGAGGATGATTTTCCCCTCCATGAAAATGAGAGTACAATTCCTCTAGATTTAACCTTCTTCATCCCTAACTCATTAGTGTATAACCCGAAAGGGTGGTGAGACAAAATGACCAAAAAAAAACCACACACAAACGTGTTAAGTCTACTTGACTTTGAGAATTGTGTTCTAGTGTCGACTCCTGAGACGATCACAAAAATAGATGTTATGACAAACCAAAAATCATTCGTTGACGATGAATCAATGCTTTGGAAAGACAAAAAAGTTCCATACATTGTTGACACAGTGATAGGTAAGTTATTCCTGGTACAGTGAGTGCCTTTAGTGTTTAAGGGGCCATATCTGTGAGTGGAGGGACCTTAAAAAAAGTGATAAACCAGATCAAATGAATGCAACAGACTTTGCTTACAATCCTATTTTCATTGAAAGCGTATTTTAGAAAGAAAATGAAAATTGAAAAAAGTGTGGTCAGCAATGATGAGATTTTATCAGATTATTATAATTTTATATGTATTTATAATAGCTATCTAAAGTATGATTTACAGATAACTTGACTTGACATGAATACATGAAATTAGATCTAGTAGCTTTTCCAACTGTCAAGATAAGGTTCTTATTATGGATTTTGGACTGTGTTAATTTTTCTAGCTGTCAGATAAGGTTCTTCCTAAGAACATTGGACTGTAGTAACTTTTTCTAGCTGTCAGATAAGGTTCTTCCTATGAACATTGGACTGTAGTAACTGTTCTAGCTGTCAGATAAGGTTCTTCCTGTGTCGGGTTAGTTTTAATGTGATGTCACACATAATCTAATTCCCCCTCTACCTCTCATCTCCTGAAAGAAACTACATCACCCCCCACTTCAGCCCTCCTTATATGCGTGGTATTTATTGTAAGCCCCTCATCATATCAGTTTTTTTAGCATCTTACCTCACTACTTATTCAAGTTATACACATAATATTTGTATTAGTATGTTATGTACTAATTACACTATTGATTTAGAGATGAGGAAGTTGTAATTTATAAGAATTGTACCCGCATTTGCGTTGAAAAAAAAGATAGTGAAAAACCATTTTGGAAGAATCGACCTCAATACATCCGACTGGTATATGGACCCCGGTCTACCCGTCATCGGCAGTCTAATCTAACAAAAGAGTGACGCCTTAGACCATGCAGCTACCATTTTCTTCTTCCTTCAAAATGTTTTGAAGTTGTGAAGGTTAGTGTAGGTGTCAAGATCGAAAGAGGTTTGACCAAAGAATTTGATATTTCGAAGCTTTGCACATCTTTTTAAATTTTAACAGAGTATGTGACTATGCTTTAAAGTACATATGATAGTGACATATCATTCCCCCCTCCTTTTCTCTACCCTTCACAGAGAAGAATAAAAAAATGAACGACCTACTCACTAAAGCAATGGACACGATATCGAGACACTCTTGCGTCACATTCGTCCGAGTGAGGAACGCGACCAGATGCTGCCGTCACACTAGTTACATGCGAGTCACCGCGGAGAGGCCGGGTTGCCACTCGCCGGTCGGGCGAGAGTATGCCGGGGGCCCCACCGTCGTCAACCTGGACCCAGACAAATGCTTCCGAAAGGTCGGTCATATCTTGCACGAGCTCCTGCACGCTCTGGGCAGGAACCACGTCATGACCCGGACGGACAGGGGGGAATACGTCGACATTTTGTGGGAGAACATTAACGAAGGTAAGAGCTTCCACCACCGTCTTTGTGTAAAGGGGTGTGTGGAACAGGGTTGCCAATTCTCCATGCTCAAGCGATAATACACGGACCTGAAAAATGAATTTGTATTTTGCTCGCAACACAATATTAGCTTTGTTATTAGGATTATTTTTTTTAAACCAAAGGGGCGAGTGATATAAAAGTAGCAATACTAGCAAGTAAAACCAATAAAAAATATTATATTCAAACTCAATTGCACCACATATTAATTAATTTCAACCCCACCGGGATTCAAACTTCCTCTTCTCTCTGGTATATTTTTGTGCATTTCCTCTTATTTACACTAACTATGCCGCTAATAACAGCTTGTCACCCTCATTGGTGATCACATAGACAAGACGTTAGGCTCATATTTGGTTCACCAGAGACAGAAAGGACAGAGTTTGATCTCTGACCGGGTGTACTCAGGGTGGTTTTACCTACTAAAGGGTTTTCCACCTTCCTTCTTTCACATAAATGCGGGTACACTTTATATATAGCCAACCATTTTTATCACGGCGTCTTACTACACATTCAGGTTACACGCTTATGTACTAATTACGCTAATAATTTTCGGGAATAGGAAGGTTATATTTAAAGTGTACACACATTTGTGTAAAGGGAAAGTGAAAAACCACCCTGACCGACCGAGATTCGAACATCGATCTCCCCCATCATCGGCAGTCTAGTCTACACTGCGAGAGTAACTTGCGCCTTAGACCACGCGGTCACCAGAGCGGGTGCCAGACCTGATTTGTTGCTAACACATAAGTAGAGTAAGTTCAAGTATTATGTACGCACCCTAGCTGGGTAAGAAGGTTCGAGCTTTGTGTGTTTTTGTTGACAAGGGGTAAGGACTGGAGATGGGGAAGGGGGTAAGGACTGGAGAGAGGGCGGGATGATAACATAATACAGAGAGAGAGAGAGAGAGAGACGGTCAAGAATGGCGCAGTCGCCCCCAAAAAGACACATGATAGTTAAAAGTGTCGAGACGTAGATTCAAGAACCTCGGTCATCAGATTAAAAGTGATTTAGCCTTTTTTTTATATAACTCAAGTTGATTTCTTTTAAATTCCTGTTTAGAACAGTATTTATTACAAACTATTTAACACCATTAATTTAAAACCTTTACATTAATAATTACCAGCAATTTTATAAATTGCATCTAAAAAATAATACCTATTTTGTGAAACAATTTTAAAAAAACAAGTTGATAAAATAAAATGTAAGAAAGAAGTGGAATGGAGTGAGGGGGGATCGGCGGTTGCTTATTTTATTTTATTTACAATGGGGAGGAGGGATGAGAGTTAACGGGTCTAAAATGGGCAAAAATGTGCTTACAAAACATATGAATGCCCCCATATGATTGTAACCGAACAGGTAATACATAACTATACATACCTATTAAAACCATCCGAAACCTTAACTCGGTCGGTGGCGTGTCTATCTACCGAGCTAAGGTCTCCGGTTCGATTCACGACATGGCTGAAAAATTAATCATTGGTAAAATAAGGGTGACGAATTAACAGCCGGGGGACTGGATGTTGTGCCTGTCCTAGTCTTAAGTTATATTATAAGACCTATAAAGCTATGACAGGCCTAATAAGCCGGCCGTGGAAAATATATGGCTTGAATAAAAAACTTATCACAGGTTGGAAAAGCAGTCATGGATGGAAAAGTGAAGCTGTAAATATAATCTTTGTCTCCACACAAAGCTCCCTCGCCTTAAAAGTAATTAAATTTTATTTATTTGACGTATTTAACGTGCACTTTCTGAATTATTTCTATGAGCGAGAGTGAAAGAGCCTACCAATTTTACCGGGGAAGCTATTCTCACACACTTTCCAGGGTTCTTTTACATGCCAACAATCGACATGGGACCGAAGGCTTTACTTCCTCTCCAAAGGAAGTTGTGCAGTGGTATTTAATCGCTCAAGGAAAATCCGTCTACTCTGGCTGGGTTTGAACCTACGAACATCAGGACCTGATGCGAGCACTTTATCGCCCAAAGACCATTGAGGTCGACCTTTAATAGTAAATGTCCCAAAAATAAACCCCATTATCTACTTTACAGGAGACAGAGATAAGTTTGAAATGATTAGGAACGAAGAGAGTTTGAAACTGGGTTTACCGTACGACTACGAGAGTGTGATGCACTACCAGAGCTACGCCTACTCCAAGAACGGCAACATCACTGTCGTCCAGAAGGTATGTGCGCCTCCGAGCATCTCATTGTACCGTAGTTACCTGAATATTGGACGACCGCTAGAAAATAAGGCACATATTACACTTAAGGGGACCAACTAGATAATGTCAGTCAGATGTTGTGCTTAAGTTACAAAAAAAAAGAAAAAAAGTAAGCCCCGCGTCTTACCGCCCATTCGGGTTATACGCTAAAGTACTAATTAAACTAATGAGTTAGGAATTGGGAAGGTTGAATTTAAAGGAAGTGAACCCACATTTGCGTGGAGGGTGAGTAGAAAAACATTTAGGAAAAACCACCCCCAGTTCACTCAACCGAGATATGAACCTTGATCTTCCCCGTCATCGGCAATCGAGCTCAACACAAAACTAGCGCGTTAGCTAACTACGCCACCGAGGCGGGTCTAATCACACTATCGGGTTTTAGGGATGTGGCAGGTTATTTTTAAATAAAGTGTACCCAGCTTTGCGTGGAGGTAGAGTAGAAAACAATTTTGGAAAAATCACCCCCAGTTCACCCGACCGAGATTCGAACCTCGATCGCCCCATCATCGGCAGTATAGTCTACTGTGAGAGTAGCGCCTTAGACCATGCGGACACTGAAGCGGGTTTAAATATTGTGTCAAAGCCTTTGATAATAAGACGAGTTTAGTGTTTAACTGGAACTAACACAAACATATTTTCTAAGTGGCTAGTCAATATTGTAAACATAGTTTAGAAGCAAGAATTTTCCATTCTGAAAAGTCTAAAATTCCACAGTCGGTTGATCATTGGGAGCTAAAAGCTCGAATAATGAAAAGTTAGTTGGTATAGGAGCATTGGATGGATCTTTGTGAATCCGACGATGTAAATTAATAGGGATGGAGGGAGGGGGGGAGCCCGCTTCAGTAGCAGAATGGTCTAAGGTCTCACAGTCGTGTTAAGAATGGCCTGATAATGACAAGGAGGTCGAGGTTCTAATCCCAGTCGAGTCTAATTGAAGTGGGTTTTTTTTTCATAAAGTTTCCCACTCTAGCTCTAGGAAAATGCGCGCAGATTGCGTCTAAAATGTTTCCCTTCTCATCCCTATTTGAAAATTTCTGATTCAAAACTCAAATCATTAAATAAAAAAAAATTTGTTTTAAATTTTCAAGTGAAATTTGTTTTATAGCTCTAATATTGCTTATTGATGATTCAGAACCAATAATAATTTATGGGATGAACTCAACAACCAGACCCCAGACCAGTAATTTAACACTTAACTGAATGTATGAATGTTATAATGACTGGATTATAATAAATAATGTTAACATTTAGTTACTAATTGTGTTTTATATTATTATATTCATATTCCCTCTTTGGTTCTTAATTTTTTTTCAAGATTCAGATTCATGATTTGAAGGTAATTAGTAGATTCGGATTAATAAAATATTGGATTCAGCACAACTCTATATACATACATAACAAAACATGACTTGAAAAATGATAAAAGGTTGTTTGTTTTTTAAATAAAAAGTATTAAATTAGATTGTGCGCTGGGTCTGATTACAAAATTAATCGAAAAATAAATTCGGAGACTGTTCTTGGGCGATAATGCAATGTTAATGAACTTTTATTTTCCCTTCAAAATATATAATTTTAAAGATTCCAGGCACTAATATGGGTCAGCGAGAAAGACTCTCCGATATCGACATAGAACTCTTACGGCTGGCTTACAACTGCCACAATATACCAAGCAGAATGGTACGGACAAACCGTGGCACAGCTCACAAACCCTGGCGGCCTTGACGATGGACATCGCTGCAAGGAAAGATTTAAAAAAAAAAAATTCTTCATTAATTTTAACTGTCTCCTTACAATTTATTGCAATCCTATTTTATATCGCAATCAAAAAATGGGCAGATCCTATTTAAATAAAGTTAAATGTTCTGTGAGAATAAAAAAAAAAGTAGGCAAATCCATATTGGAAATTATTTACACTCGGATTTGGTATTATCTGGCTTTTCCGTTATCAGGGCCCGAATGCCCCCACTTTATGCCAGATAATCGCGACTATAGTGTATTTCTAACTGAGGGCTTGCAAGCCACAATGCTTTTTTTTTGCAGCCCACAAAGTTTCTTGTGAAAATAATAGATTATAGTAAGATTTATGTTTTTAGATGAGAAGCTCCAAATGATGTTAATGTTTAATTTCTTCCTTACATTTGCCGTATTAAGTTGATGTAACATCGATAGTATATTTTAGAAGAAATTTTGTTTGGTATGTAATTAAATAAAATTACTTCTGATTTCATTCACAACTAAACAGCTGTTCTCATTTTTTTGCACGACTTGACAAAAGCTATCCAATTATGATGTGGCGCTACTAAACTTGTGGATTCAATTGTGGTGCTCGGGCACTTTTAAGTGAAACCGCAGTACATATACCCCCAAGGGTGTGCACCTGACTTTTAGGGAGTACGCAAGCAGCTGTCAAGGGAAAATTCGCAAAATGACAAGAAAACCAAACGTGGTGTGGGAATTTTTAATTTTTAAGAGAGTGGGGGGGG
>CABFWB010003011.1:0-17524 GCA_902151455.1 Timema bartmani | reverse complement strand
AAAAAAAAAAAAAAAAAAAAAAAAGGTTAAAATATTTTACTCAAGAAATGTTGCTTCATTAACATATACCTCAATGTCTTTAAAAAATGTTTTATATCAAAGTTTGATCAAAATCGGTTGATGGATAAATTATTTTACTGAAGACACAAACCTAAAAAAAAAAGTGAATGTTTATTTAATAGAGAATAAGGAAAAACAAACAAAATTGTATGTAATTGTTTAAAGAAACGACGTAGTATATGTATTTGTAAAATACATGTTACCGTAAGTAAATAAAGTGCACAACATAATAAATAAAGTAGAAGATGGTACAATAGGGGCCCAATAATACGGTGGGTTTGGCTCCAGAGCCCCGCTGTGAGGCGGAAATCGCCGTTAATCAGAACATTGCATCTTTTTTTTTACTCTCAAATGCATATAGAATCTTAATAAAATGTTTACACAATCATAATATAAAGTGCGCAATTGGGGTAGTCATAAAAAATAATAAAATTTACACTTGCTAAAATAATAAATTAATTAAATAAATAAAAACTTAAAACGGCTTTTTTTTTTCCCAACTCAAAATTCACCAAATCAACTGATGAAACCTTCAGCAACGAATATAAAAAATTGATCTACGTTTATATTTGCGGTGATTTTGCAGTTCATGGTGCAGGTAAGTGGAAAAATACTATACAGTCTCTCGAGGACTTGGTAACCATGGATACGGAAGGTTACCAGCCATGCACTGTTCTCGCGGTGTCGGTTGCAGTGTTTGGCAATTATTTTACTATAATTGTTTCGTCTGCTAGTGCACCGACTTTCGTTTTCCGCCATTTTAAATACGGTTGTTGCTATTCGAATAGTTTAATGCGGTCTTCGCTATGAACAGTGTGAGAAGTATAAAATTATCAAGACTGCATCAAGTCTAAAACTCAAGGGTCCGACTTGGGAGCCTTGGACTATTCGGATACAGCCATAGCCTCATGTTACACTTTATTTTGTAGCTCCAGTAAAGCACTTGTAGAATAATCACCCCCAAATGCTTGGGGTTCATTAACAAATGTATTATAAATAGTTTGAATTTATTGTTTGTTTTGCTAGAGTTATGTTATGTAGATCCTGATAACAGAATGTGTATGTTAATTACATTAGAAACCTTTAAGCAGATCGTGATTCGGCATAATCCATACCAAATTTTATTTTAGTTTATTTATTTGAGATATTTAACGTGAACTTTTTGAACCGGCCGATTAAATTAGCACATGATAGTTTCTATGAGCGATAGCGAAAAGGCCTACCGATTTTGCCGGGAAAGGTATTTCCGCATACTTTCCAGGGTTCTTTTACATGACCCAATCGACATGGGACCGACGGCTTGACTTCCCCTCTAAAAGAAGTCTTCCCATGGATCTTTATCTCTCAAGAAAAATCCGCCGACCTTGGATGGGTTTGAACGAACATTGTGTCCTGAGGCGATAGCACTTTGACTTCTAAGTCACCAAGGTCAAGCAGATTTCAGTAACTTTTTCAAATGTCAGAAAAGCCACAATTCAACTATAAGGAATATTATTTTAACAATTCACTCTTTGAAACAAGAGACTTGGAAAATATAATAAGTAATATTTGAACAATTGAAACTTGCAAATCAAAACTTACCTTAACACACGCACAAAAAAATAATTCCATAAAACACATAGTTTACAAAAAAATTGTTATAATCAAAGGATATGTAAAAGGATATGTTTTAGACACAAGACTCCAACACTAGTATATGGCTACTCACACAAAAGCTGAAAAAGTAACAACAAAAAAATCAAAATTAATTATTACCATTAGTGCATTTTCTTAAAATAGCTTTTTGTTTATTCTCGTGAACAAATACAATAGAACCACGTTAATCCGAACTGATTGGAACCAAGTTTGTTCACATTAACCGAGAGAATACAGGGATAAATTATTTTTATGCGTTTTAAATTAAAGTTGAATGAGTTTAATCAAACGTTTGTTTATTTAACTGATGTATAACACGTAATATGTACTGTATGAAAACGTGCCACCACAGGTTTATAGCATGTTTATTCTACGAACACAAATATTACCGGATTGAAAGTACTTTATTAACTGAAATATTAATATGAACTGAAAAACTAAATACATATCAATCAAGGACAAATACTATCAACATAACTACCAACATATGCATGAAAAATGTACCAACATCATAATGAATAAATGTTAAATTGCTGTACCAACACTTCGCCTCGAATTAGCATGCTTTAAATGTGCTCGGGGAGGAGGCAAATGTGTTAAACATGGAGGGATCCTAATCGTGGATGCAAGAAACAAGGATGTGAAGGGAGGACAAATGTGTTAAACATGGAGGGACCCTAATCGTGGGTGCAAGAAACAAGGGTGTGAAGGGAGGCAAATGTGTAAAACATGGAGGGACCCTAATCGTGGGTGCAAGAAACAAGGGTGTGAAGGGAGGCAAATGTGTAATACATGGAGGGACCCTAATCGTGGGTGCAAGAAACAAGGGTGTGAAGGGAGGCAAATGTGTTAAACATGAAGGGACCCTAATGGTGGGTGCAAGAAACAAGGGTGTGAATGGAGGGCAAATGTGTTAATCATGGAGGGACCCTAATCGTGGGTGCAAGAAACAAGGGTGTGAATGGAGGTAATTGTTGTGAACATGAAGTAATACATAACCTATTTTATGATGCATTCAATCCTAGCCACTTACATAGTTGTTTAAACTTAGTAACATTTAAGCTTTTGGTTAAATTGTCAGCAATTTGAAATTCACTTTGGACATATTCAATCTTTACAACTTGATCACACACTAACTCCCTTACAAAGTTATACTTCACATCCATATGTTTCAATCTTTTGTTTCCCCACTTCTCAAGACACTTGATGTCAGGCTGGTTGTCCTCATATATGGTAGGCACTTCGGGATTTGATTCCCAGCTCCAGTAGTAGACTGCGTAGCCACAGGACATCAGTACAGGGATTGGCAAGTGAAATGAATTCTGCCTCACAGGTACTCAAGGCAATAGTGGGCTGCTAACTAGTTGTCCAAGATACAGTTGACCCAAAAACTTTCAGAAGAAATACAAAAGTTGACCTATGACTGGAATCGTTGGCCCAATCTGCATCAGCATATGAGATTAGGGGTGTCCCTTCTTCTTTAGGAAAGTGCAGGGCTAGGTGTGAAGTTCATTGTAAATAGCGAATAATGAGCTTCAGTGACTCCCAGTGAGTGTTAGTTACACAGCTTTGAAACCTGCTGAAATAATTGACAGAAAAGGTCAGGTCTGGTGCATAGCATTAAGTGCATCAAACTGTATGGCTTGATGCCAATTATAGAGGTTGATCTGACATCATCAATAGGGGGTTTCATCTCCATTGGTGTTTCAGCTATTTTGCAGGTTTCCATGCTAAATTTGCATATAAGTCTTTTTATATAAGATGGTTGACTAAGATATAAACCATAATTTTTTTTTCTCAATTTTTATTTTGAGAAAAAAGTGTAGGTCACCCAGATCTTTCATGTCAAATTTAGCCTGAAGTGCAGCTTTGATCTTCAAAAGAGGTTGTATGTGAGTACTGCTGATGATCAAATCGTCAACAAAAATCAGTATGAAGACCTTGGTATTACCGACAACATGTAGGTACAGACATGGATCATTCTGCACTGGTTTAAAACCAAGTGATCTAAGAAAAGTGTCAAGGCACTTGTTCCATTCTCTGGGTGCCTGTTTGAGGCCATACTGTGATTTCTTGAGCTTGCAAACAAGTTCTAAATTATTTCAAAAACCAGGGGGTTGTTGCATGTAGACTTCCTTGGACAAGGTTCCGTGCAAAAATGCATTCTTCACATCCATTGACATACATGTAAATCTTCTTGATTAATGATGGCGGGCAGTGTTCTCACCGTAGTCATACGTACTACTGGGGCATAGATCTCACTATAACTGAAACCTTTCTTCTGTTGACAACCTTTAACCACTAATCTTGCTTTATAGCAATCCTTATTACCATCTTGATCTCTCTTGATGCTGAGGACCCAGCGACAGGAGATAGCTTTTCTACCAGGGGGTAGTGAAGTCAGTTCCCAGGTGTTGTTTTTCTTGAGGGAATTCATTTCCTCTTCTACAACTAGCATCCAGTTCCTCTCATAAAGTTTACCCTTGACATCATCAAAATCTTCAGGCAAATTATCAAGAAAGTTTTCTGCATTCATAGCAAATGCCACATAATCTTGCAAATAGCTTGGTTTCACACGTGGGCGTGAGCTACGACGAAGTTCACCTTCATCTGATAGTGGAGGCGTTTCTTTGTCCAACTCTTCATGACTGGCTTCACCTGAAGGTAGACCTCCTTCTGGCGGAATGGTAACTGTTTCACAAAGTAGTGGTGCTCTCACTGCTGGGGATGTGGTCATATTTTCTCCACTCCAAGTGGCATTTTCATAAAAAAAACATGTCACATGCCAAAACAATCTTTCTTGTGGTAGGATTCCACATCCTATAGCCAATGGGGCAATAACTGACCATGATGCACTTCTGTATGTGATTGTTCAGTTTCCCCTTAAGTAGCTCATTAGGGATGATCACATAGCCAATACAGCCAAACACACGAAATTTTGACAAGTTTGGACGTTGACTTTACCAGACCTCGGCAGGAGTTTTACAATCCAAGGCTACTGTTGGGCTTCTATTAACAATATATACTGCTGTCATCACAGCTTCTGACCAGAGATCTTTTGAAACATTTGCGGTTAATAGGATACACCACACACACTCCATTAGTGTTCTATTCATGCATTCACTTACTCCGGTTTGAGCGGGTGTATATCTGATAGTAAATTCAAACCATATACCTTTGAATTCAAAGTGTTTTCTCATCTCTGAAGATAAGTATTCACCCCCTCAGTCACACCTGAAGTGGCTTATTCTTTCAATAAAATAAACAGTTGCTAGAGCTTCATTCTTCTTAAAACACTCGAATATCTCTGACTTTTCTTTGATTGTGTAAACATAGGTAAAGTGACTGTAATCATCAATTAAGGTAAGTATGTATCTCTTACCATCATATGATGTAGGACTGATTGGACCCATGACATCACTGTGGACAAGCTGCAAGGGGTGCTTAGCCCTTGAGCGAGTTTTTACATGCGGCAATTGAGTCATTTTACCTTGGATACAATGCACACATGGAGATTCCCGAGTTGTAAGTTTTTGTTTACACTCACCGTTCATGCCATCAACCATTTCACCAAGAGACTTCAAACTGGTATTGCCAATATGCGCCAGTCATTTATGCCATAGATTTGTACATTCTCCCTCAGCAACATTGGCACAGGTATTTTGAACAGAAAATGTCACTAAATACATTTTGGCAGACTCGGATGCAACTGCTACAAGTTTATCATACTTGAAAATTTTTGCTATACCTTCTTCAAAAATTACTTTGAATCCATTGGAATCCAGTCGTCTGACTGATAAGAGGTTGTGTTGTGAACCAGGGACGATAAGAATACTTCCCAGCTTGATCACATTGATTTTTCCATCCATCTCAAAAGACGCACAGAGATCACAACTTCTGTTGCTTTTAAATTTTCACCTGATTTTGCGAGCTTGATATTCGCAGGACTTGGGAGAGTATGAATATTAACTAGTAGGAGATGACAATAAGTAGCACAGATCATGTGTTCTGAAGCTCCTGAGTCTAGATACCAGGATGTAAACAAGACAGAATCCACTTCCAAGGACGTGTAGGCTGCGAAACTGAACTCTACTTCTTCAACTTCGGCAACTTGGGCTTTCTTTTCATCTTCACTCTGTTTCTTCTTAAGTTTACGGTATTCTGAGATCACATATCCAAATTTTTTTACAAAATTTACACTGAAGTTGACTTCACTGAATGTTTTGATTAGGCCTAGTTTGTTGACAAAAATATTGAGACCGTTTCTTATGGCTCTGTGTAACTTTTCGATTTGCTTGGGACATAAAGGAATGTGAGGTTATGACTTCTGCTGTTTCACCTTCCGAAAATCGTTTATGTTCCTCATCTAATAACCTATTTTTTTACAAAGCCCAATGTCAATTTTTCGGCCAGAGTCTCAAGAGCAGTAACAACTACATTGAATTTGTTAATTTGTGAATTTGATAATTAAAAGATGGCAGACAATATCTAATTTCTCTAAAGCAGCACCCATTGACCGTAATTCACGAATCAATTTATCAACAGGGGTGCAGAATATGTCCGAACGGGCGAACGAGGTTCGAGGGAACTTAGAGCAGTCCTGCGGAAATTTGGGGCAAGGAAAAGTCGAACAATTTTGCTAACTTTTTTAGTACATTCTGGTTTTGATATGGTAGTTTCATTTGTATGAAAAACAAAGGCAGATGACACGTAACACCCAACACTATCAGTATGTACCATAGTGAGGCAGTGTCGGTGTAAGCACAAAGAGTGTCTAGGGGCTAAGATAATGTGTCAGAGTTCTAGATTAAGAAGTCAGAGGTTGAGATAAGGGGCAAAGGAAAGATCTAATAATTCAACCTGGCTAATGGCGTGATTGAGTGATGAGTCATAAGTCACCTACACTACCGCGGGTGTTTGGTAGCTATGGCGAGCAGGTGGTGGAGGGTAGGAAAGGGGGAGCGATGTTATGTTTTAGTTTGAATTCAGTCACCCATTATATCACGGCCTAATTACACGGCGATGTAATTATTTAAACTCGTGACCTGTATATTGTAATAATTGTGTAGCCATGAAATTGTTTTTAGTGGACCTATTAAGGTTTGTATATTGTACAGTATATAAATGTTTATAAAAAAATTAGATGGTTTAGGGAAACAAATGTTTATTATGTCGACTTTTAAGAGCAAACAGTATGTCAACTGTGGTTATTGTGAATGGCATGGCAGACGTGATAAACTCTGATATCACGTATCTAAAAAACATCCTTGATAAAAACCTAGAAGTAAGGATCAAGGGAGTATTGCAAGTTTTGTAAAATGTAAATTCTGTGATCAGGAAAAACTCATGGTCATAAATAGCAATAGTATTTCCCCTAGTGTGGTTGATATTGATAAACCTTGCAGTAGTGGTGAGTCTAAGAAAAAACGAAAAGTCTATGAAAATCAACAATTAAATCAAACTATAAAAATAACTATCATTAAAAATATATTTTAATTTGAATTTTCCAAACTATGTAGTAGGTAATAATTCTTATTCCCTTCAGCCTCTACAAAATATTAAATGTTTTATTTTTAGTGCTATGGTTTTCTGGGAATTTTTTTGTGAAAATGTTATGTTCTGGAGAAATATTGGATCTCTGAACATATTCTGCACTCCTGTTTATCAAATCGATTAAAATGTACCTCTAGAGTTTCACTTGATGGATCGAACTTCATCAATAAAATACTTTTACGTAGAAATAACAGGTTAGCTATGCCTTTTCTTTCGTAAGTATTCATAAAGGAAAGCCATATCTCAAATGCAGATTCTTTATCCTTGGCACATTCAAGGACGTTTTCTAGAAGTTTCTTGACTAATTGAGACTTGCATTTTAAATTTTTTTTTCTTCCACTCTGCCAGTTCTTTTGTCTTCTTATTCGTAATTTCAGAACTATCAGCTTGATTGAAAATGACTTTTGTTCGGTTATCACTTTGAATTACTTCCAGCAAATTGAGTTCATCAAGAAGCATTTCCATTCCAAACTTCCAGTTATTTAAGTTTGAACCATCAAATAATGGAAAACAATACTTTTCTTCATCCATCATGGCGGCTAACAAGGCTTCTTTTAGGATAAATCTTCTAGAGGTTAACGTTTATGATGATTCTCAATGCACACACACAATAATAAATATTTGTTAATTTTAAAGGACTCTGGGCCCATAGCCTGAAAACGTGCCACCACAGGTTTATAGCATGTTTATTCTACGAACACAAATATTACCAGAATGAAAGTACTTTATTAAGTGAAATATTAATATGAACTGAAAAACTAAATACATATCAGGCAAGAACAAATACTATCAACATAACTACCAACATATGCATGAAAAATGTACCAAGATCATAATGAATAAATGTTAAATTGCTATACCAACACTGTAATTATTGCTAGTTACAGGAAAACATATTTTGTTGACTATAACATGTTAATATTAAACATTTACTATCAGATATCACTGTTTCTTAAAATTCTCTTTTAACGTTGAGCTTGTTAAACACTAAATAATATTTCATCTGACTTGACCTAATTTTTTTCCCAGTTTTTCGAAAAGTGTGTTCGAAATATCCAGAATTTCGGATTAACGGGGTTTTACTGTATAGTTTTGTTTAGGGGGCTGTGCAAAGCCAGAAAAGTGTTAGTGTCCATCTGGGAGTGGCAAGTGGACCGCACAGTGGTTGGGGGAAAGGGGAAATGTGGCAAACTATTTATAACATCTTTTTAAAATATTTACAATTACAAAAAAAAATTACTCGCTTGTATTTAAAATAGTTAAGGATGATATCATCCAATCCTCTACCCCTCAAGTCCTTAAGGAGATTCGAGGATTCAAGATTCGAAAGAAACTATTAGATTCAAGATCCAAAAAAATTTACCTGTTTTTTTTAAATTTTGAATTAGAATTTGTTTTAGAGCAATAATACTGCTTATTGGTGGTTTGTTAAGCCCTAACATAATCGGCTTATAGGATTAACTTAACAACCAAACCTCAGGCCAGTAATTTAACACTTAGCTGAATGTATGTTATAAGAATAAATTATAGTAAAAATGTTAACATTTAGTTACTATTTAATTGTTTCCTGGTACTGCAAAAATACTGCCACTAACCCGCATCCAACTTAAAAGATCTGATTTTAATGTGACATTTTATAATATATGTACCCATGAGAATGCTTTGAGTGGTTGTCCCTGAAGATCCCGCGGCTGGCTCCGATAATGGAAGGTCTTCCTCGGTGTAACCCTCCTGTTTCCATCGGCACCGAGCAATGTGGCCAGATAAGGTCGCCTCTGGGACGCGATGTTCTTCTTTAAGTGGACAATGTACCAGTTCCTGAACCTAACACATTAAGGTACAGTATTATAGCGACTGTCCCGTCTACAGACTCAGTATCCGTAAGATGCTTAGTAGTCCGTAGTTGATCAAACGGGTTTTTTAATTTTCAGAAATATATTTCTAAAATAGCTCCATTTGTAAAACTATAGGCGAGTATTTATTTTTTATTTGTTTCCATAGTAATGAGTCCTTTCACTGCCATTGGTGCATTCATTTTGATGCGTGCGAACATATTTACTTTGTTATGATAGGTATTTTTAGCAGTCTGTACCGACTAGTCTTTAAAAGGTTATGGACCACCACGCACCTTACAGATTAGTGTTTAAATATTTATTTATAAACTTCAAAACACTTCAAATTGAGCAAACTACCTTCCCTATCGGTAGATATCAGAATTAATCTTAAACACTATAGTGTTTTATTGGTCAACCAGGAAATAAATATATATTTTTAAAGGTTGTCATCTAATTCCCCATTGAAATATTTAGAGAAAAACAATTTTATGTAAGTGCTTGTGTGAAATCGAATTATAACCTAAAATACAAACCTTGCCAATGTTCTTACTCCATCCGAGTTTATCACTTAAGTTTGCTATTTTAGTAGAACAGCTAGAAAGAAAACTTTGTAATTCTGTTAGTCGTAATTTACGTTCATCGACACAAAATGCCATTTTTTAATATTAATAAATCAGTAATATAAATACGTTGAAATTTGTCGTATCTGTGAGGTTTTTATCTTTGACTCAGGTAAATTAATATATAATTTATGCCGTGGTTCAAATACCAACGTACAGCGAACATCGTTTGAGGTACTAGAGTTGGCAATAATATCGTTGAATGGTGGGAAGGTCCGTCTATTTAAAAGTTCGGAGCACGCATGAAACCCATGTGAAAAAAATCGTACGAATTTGAATTAAAACTACCAACAATTAATTGTTTCTTATAATTTTTTAGAAAAATAGCCTCCTTATATATGTTTAAAAAAAATCAGTATTGAGTTAAAATAAATACAATCAACAAGGTGGTGGACGCGCTGTCTAGGTTAAGGCTTGGTTTATATTCATGCATAATTCATAACTAATAGCGAATAGTGTATAGTGTATAGTGCGGAAGAAGTTGAAATACATTATTTTAAATGATGGCGTCTATAATCGATTTATAGTGAATACTGAAATAGTTCACAGTGCATAAAGTTGATTTAACCTTAACTTTTCTTATACGTTATGCACGAGTTGTGAAACAATATTCTCCCGAGAAAAATCTAGCCAATAGGATTTATGGAAAACATAATTCGATATTTTTCAAATATTATTTTATAAGTTAGAAGTTGGTCGCCATATTGGGCTTTAATTATCGTTAAATAGTTTTATATTGTGATTTTAACTTGAAAATGAGTGAAAATGAAAGTGACAATGAATATACGGTTGAATTTACAGAAGATGGTTTTGTGTCTGTTGCTTGGGGGAGGAACCCCGCACCTCCTATTAATGTAGTTTTTGTACTTGCCTTGGTCACTTGGGAATTTTTATGGTTTAAAACACCAGGAGTTGGAAAATTCATTGTCTAAACCCACATAACCCCCCTCCAAAAAATACATTTCGTGCAACGCCCTTGTACTCTAGCCTCATTTCATTCAACCACTAAACCAGATTGTCCTCAAATGAAGATAAATAATTCAAACATACTATTAAATATAGGATGGGTTCTATAAAATTCATTTACCCGTAATGATAAAAAGCCAGAAATGCAATTCTAGATGGTCTGCCATTAAATGCTAGATATATAAGTTCAGATTAATACTATTTAGTAAACAGTACCAATATTTATATCTCAGATTATAATACAGCTAGTAAAATTGGCGTGTTAATGGGAACAAGGATATTATATTTGTAAGTATGTAATTTTTTTTGAAGACCAATGATTGACATATCCATAGAGGTAGTATCCTTAAAATACTACGCGCGCAAGGAGATCACCTCTCAAACAAATGACAATCGTTATGAATGTCTTATTCACTACGTTGCATTATAAACCTTAGTAATTTTCTTATGAATTGTGCACTATACACTATGCGCTATTCACTATTAGTTATGAGTTATGCATGAATATAAACTAAGCCTAAACTAAAATAAGTCGGATAGCACGAAGAAACTAAAGTCGTACGACTACTGGGGAAACTATTGGGATTCCTGGCAAGGCAGCAATGCAGGAGACCTAAACTTACGATAGTTAGTACCACAATAACAATCAACAAAGTTCTTACCAACGATGGACTGCACATATAACAAAGAACAATACCTAACTTAAAATAAACAAAACAAACAAGGATAGTAAAATATGAGGATAATTAATTGTAACAGGGATATAGAAAATATAATTTTACAAAATGACCAATAAAAGTGTTTTTTTTAAAAATTACGTTGTTAATATTTTCCAACTCCACCAAAATAATATCTGTGAGTACTCGTTTTTAACAAGTCTAGTATTAGAATAAATAATAAAATATCATAGTTTCTAAATATCAGTAATAATTGATAAAAGAGATTATAATATATATTAAAGTTCTGTCCCTTCTGTGTCCTTCATAGATTAAAGATTAGCTAATCAATATTATTACAAAATTTAGTGACGAGAACTAGTTATTTTGAGGTCCATAAATTTTAAATAGTATTTATTTAAAATAACAAAAGAGAAGAAGCAGTAATTCATTTTCTAATTGATAGCGTGATTGCTCTGAGTTAAAGAGTTTCGTACAATCTCACCCATGGATATGATCCAAAAATAATATATGTGCCAATTTTGATTGCTTCATAAAACTTTAAGTTATGCACACTACTTGATGGAAATCTCATTCAACGCTGTACTGGTGATTAGTCTTGCTTTACACAAGGGTAATTTACTTTATTAAAATTATTTCTTTAACATTTTACAATATTCCGTGAACGAACACATATTCACATTCAAGGATACTATTATCAGAAAAGCCACTTTTTTTTTCAATAAGATGTTTCAACCAAAACTTTGTTTTTCTCCAAGAAGATCACATTCTTTGTCAACCTCACATGTAAAAGGTATATAAACAATTAACCCACGGGAACAAGGATTATTTCCAATGACAATATAGGGGAATGTTAAATAACATAAGAGTACCGGTATTCAATGAAGTATTCACAAAGAAGTCGAGTTGGTAATCTAGCATTATTTGTACAATGATTTGAGCACTGGACCTTCGATTTTCCACGCGCTACAATCGCTTTGTTATCTGAACAATCCGGCATTTCTACACAGATAGAGACAAATAAATTGTATTAAACATAAATTAAAAACTAAGTGTCAATCTGTGTCCTTCCCGACATCATAGACTACTCTTGTAGTCAAGTTACACTTTTTGTTACTAGAGAGCACCATATATTCTTACTTTAATTTGTGTGTGTGTGTGTGTGTGTGTGTGTGTGTGTGCGCGCGCGCGCGCGTGTGTCAACAATCTGATAAGATATTTTCAATCGTTCTTCAAACATTTCTAATTTTCACAATATGATGGTATTAGTAAAATCTCACATGTGGCTTCAAAAATTCAACCATCCTGACTTTAGCTACCTTGAGAAACATATTGTAAACAAAACACGCAACCCCTGATGCAGGTCTAGGTAAAAGCGGAGTGCAGCTGAGCAAATAGGCCTAGTGGGGTTAGGTATTGCCTATACACAAATATATGTTCCAACTTTTGTCCATGACACTATAACCTGGTTAATCCAAACTAATTGTGACCAAAGCTTGTTCGTATTAACCGGGAGAATACAGGGATACAGCATTTTCACGAATTTTAAATTACAGTTGAATAAGTTTAATCAAATGTTCATTTATTTAAATAATTTATAACACGTGATATTTACTGTAATTATTGTTAGTTACAGGAAAACATATTGTGTTGACTACAACATGTAAATATTAAGCATCAGATATCACTATTTCTTGCCATTCTCTTTTAACTTTGAACTTGTTGACTAATAAAAATATATTAATTTGACTTGAATTTTTCTCCCCGTTTTCCTAAAGGTGTGTTCGGATTACCCGGAATTTTAGACTAACGGTGTTTTACTATATTTGATCTTGCAATCAATAAAACTAAATTAAAACAACCCCCGCTAACACCCTTTCCCCCTTTACAAGCGGTGTATATCACCTGTTTTTAAGGTTGAAACTCGGATTACCTCCCAGAACCCGAACTAGAGACCTACTAGACTCGTCTGACCTCCGAACCCTGATCGTGTTAATCCATTAGTTGGCAGTGAGATTTTCTCACGAGTGTTAGCCAGTACTAATGTAATCGACGATTACGACGTCCCAGCTCTTGCCCACAGACGTATTATAAATGGCGTGGTGGGCCTCCCTTTAAGTTAAGGTCATAAAGCCCGGATTTTTATGTAATTAAATATTTTCATCCTGCCGGTTAGAAATGTGAAAAGCTAAATGTCGGCAAATTAGGTTGCTTGGGACTATATCTCTGGTTTTAATTCTCACATATTTTGATGAATTCTACATATTTTCCAATATATTATATAAAATTACACATTTTGCGTGTTTTTTAATTGTAATATTATCTGTATGTCTATCTAGGGGGTAAATACTTTTAAATTATGGGTCAATAATTTTCAGGCAAACTATACTTTCATAAATAAATGTATCTAGGGAATTGATGGCAGTGAGCAAAGTCTAAGTCAGGTACAGGGGCTCGTCAGAGATGATTACAGTTGCCATAACATAACTTAGTGTTTAATGTTTATTGTGCTGTGAATGGGGAGAGAATGCGGCGTTGCCTGATAGTGGCCTCAACAGAACGTCTCTCGCGTGGCGTGTCAGTTTGTAAACACAAGTTGACGAGCTGTAAACAAAAACACATTAATTCTTGGATCTGATTAGCATATTTTCACGTTGTTCAGACAAAAGACATATAAAAAGCGACAAGGCAAATTAAAAAGTGACAAAAACGGAACCCAAAATCAACCAAGGAAATGTAATTTGAAGTCTGTCACAATAATACGGCGCGTAGGCTAGTCTTTTAGAAAAACAAAAAAAGACCAACCAAGGCTAGAGGGGTAAGTGTAATATTAATATCAGCCTGTGGTCTGACGTTCTCTTGGTTTTTCAAAGCATCGGCAACAATGGAGCAAGAAAACATAACATCAGCTGTCAACCAACAGAATTTTCTAATAATTTCACTTTACGAACGTCCACACAAAGATTTTATGTCTACCAGCGTTTATTCATTCAATGTTATATATTTTCCTATTATTAAATATTTTATTACATATTCTAACCGATTTTGCTACACATTTATGTACATTTTTTATAGGTTAATACTACATTAAAATCCGGGCTCTACTGAGTTATGGATGACCCTGAGGAAAGTTTGTGGCGAAGGGGAGCGAGCGTTTCAGACCACCTTTGAGGCCATCGACGTCGCGAAGTCGTCCTCAGAACGACGCGCGGCAGAGCATCCTTCAGGCAGCCGTGACGCGCTGGTGTCCACGGCTGCGTCTCAATTTTAACCAGTTTATATTGTTATTTATTCATGTGCTCTGTTTTTTGCATTAAATAATTATATTTCCTTTTTTACCAGTCCACAAGTAATGGGCCAGTTTCTGTTTCTTTTATTTATTTATTTATTTATACTCTAAAAATTTTATTTAATGGCTGGTCTTACAATTTGAGATTTAATTATGCTAATATTATTTTAACTATTATAAGAAGTTGAGTCGTACAGATATTGAGACTTATTGTTAATATCCAACAATTTTTGTTACAGGTTGATTGTCCTACAAATGATTATTCCACCTTTTTCTGAAAATATTCACAGATTTTAAATCATTAAGTTCTGTTGGTTACAGCATTCCAAACGCTAACCGCTAAAGTTAAATTATTTTTCAAAGTTTTTCGTCCGATGTTTGTAGAGAAGCTCTATTTCGTGTTTTATATTCATGTATGGAAGATCTTTTGGTCACTTCTGAGTTGAGATAAAAACGGGCATTTCGATAATTTTACAAGGCCATGAACTAAAAATCAAAAGACGTTGGTTTTTCATAATGGGCCACATAAAGTATTTTATGGTAAATTTCTAACATGATCATATTTTTGGGGTCATTTGTTGCTTTAAATGTTCCTTGACTTCACCTCGTTATTTTATGGAAGGTTTGTAAATAGTTATATGTATTTAAAGCCAAAAAAGGCTCATAAAGGATAGGGTTTTTTTGGTGTTTTTTTTTTAGAATTTTACCACCCCACTCCTACCAAGGGTCTAAAATGGCTCGATGAAGGCCTATACCTGTTTCTTCGTTCTGTTAAATAATTCGATGGATGCTCATTTGTGCTTGTGTTTGTCGTAATTTATGTTAGTTTTCGGACATTTGTATACCGTTTATAATATGTTTAGTCAAATTTGCTTAGAAGATAATATAAATTAGAAGCACGATAACAAATTAAATCACGTAGATACACTACAAGGCACATTCAAACAACCAACCGTACAAATATTAAAGTGATGGGTGGTTGTATTTGGTGAATTAAGCCTTTTGGGACGTTTGTGGGGTTTATCACAATGGTATACGTAATAATTATACTTATACCAATACGTTTCCTGACTTTTGCTTCTGTTAATAAAAATATAGTTATATTAATAACTATTTCAATAAATTTTTACCGTGACCTGAATATTATGTCAAGATAAAGTTATCTATATGGTTAGATGGCAGACTGCATTCTGTACTAATTTGAATTAAGTTATATTGCAAACTATATTTAATAGCTTCTATTTAATCAATTACATCAAAGCCACTCTTAAGAGCCAATGTAAGAACGTTAGGCCCGTTGGAACTATTTTACGCTCGATACATTTTTTTAAAAGAACAAAAACAAAGGTTAAGGTTTTTAAATGGAAGTCAATGAAAGAGGTGTCTTTAAAATAAACAAACGCTGGCGTCACAGATGTTATCTCGCTGGCCTCTCGACAGCACATTTTCGAAATTCGAACAGAATGTAAACGTAGCAGCCTGATTGGTCGATAGTTACGAAGAAGCTCCCGCTTAGGGTGTGAGAAGAATTAACCGTCGAAACAGTTTAAAAGAGTTTTTTTTGTGTGACTTCCTGCATTGCTTACACCTGTTCTCGATATAGATAACTTTCTCGCAACAATGGCGTAAATACGTTTATAGGGCTGAATTACATTAACCAAAATAGTCCTGTATTAATAACATGAGCTCTCTGGGCTGTATAATATCGAACGTAATAATTATTGTGGTTAGTGGTCGTCCACGACAATAAGGGACACCAGTTTAGTTCTGGATGGAGCTCACGAATATATTAACAGCTTGTAGACGGGTTTGCAGTGGCGTCACCAAGGGGATGCGGAACACAATGGGTAGCAACAAATGACTGTCTATACAAATTATGTGTAGTGTTTCGACAGAAATTAATTATTTAATAAAATATCCCTGTACTAAGCTATAACCACAAAAATATATTTCGTAAATAATTAAATATGTAATAATGATCATCATTATAATAAATTTATTATTAGGCATTAGTGCTTTAATATTTAAAATATTAGTATTGATTATATAATTTTAGCCATATATTAATTAAGTTCTAACTATACTACCCAAAAAAAATTATTGGATAGAAATTAATCAATAAGAAAGCTTACATGTACTGTATCAACATACCTACAAATACAATTTTAGGCTAGTTTACTTTTTGAATCTTCTAATACGCATGCGCTCTGGCTTTATTATCCAATTATAATGACGCTTCGAATTTCGTCTGTACGCGCTGATGTTTTTTATATTCGCTGATTTTGTGAACATTTCTGGTATATTAATTACAAAATTTGAATATATTAAAATATACATTTGTTTACAACTTCTACATTATTTGGACTGTTATTCATTATGGATGAAAAACCTAATCCGTTAATGTATCTCATGTTACGATATAGTTTAACGAATTAAATTTTGAACGCAGTTTAGGTGGTTCTTAAACGTTTTACTTCGAATTGTATCGTCTTACCGATTTTTCACTATAACCAAATGAATCTATGTAAATGTAAATATATTTCGGTTATGTTTATGATATTTGTAATTTAAAGGTGTAATTTAAATTTTGCTAGTTGTTTATTTCACTAGTAACGCCATTATGTTCAGTGATGTACGGAAATTACGATTTAAGAGTAATTTTAGTACGAAAAACATTACTAAGATTTGTGAATAGTTTGGTACGGAATGAGGTTCATGGGGGTGACACCAACCATAGTTACGCCACTGGGGGCTTGTCCTGATTAAATATTCAAACGCTAGAGCATACAGTTCAATTTGTGAAGGAAGGACCTTATCTGACAGCTAGAACAGTTACTACAGTCCAATGTTCATAGGAAGAACCTTATATGACAGCTAAAACAGTTACTA
>CABFWB010003010.1:50851-90520 GCA_902151455.1 Timema bartmani | reverse complement strand
TATGGTTAGAGGGATAGTGACGTCAACCTCGCTGAAGCCAGCATAAACCATGTGACTTTGGGCAGAGCTCAGCTGCCAGTGAGAAAAGTGCAATGGTGCCAGCGTGTTGTGCGTACGAATGCTTCAAAAGATATGCGATTTGTGAAGAATGGGTCAGTTCCTTTCCACAGGTTTGTACTTATGCACTTACACATTAATTATTATGTTCAACATAAACCAACTCAGTTTTGACCGTAGTTTCCCCGTATATTTGTTATTTTGTCGCATTATATAAGTAGGCCTAGCTTGTAGCAACGCCATTTCATTTGCATGATTTGGCTTGAACTAAGCTCGACTATTTCTAGCCTACAATGAAACTACGGTTGACTTTAGGATCAACCATTTATTTGACATACTAAAGAGTAGGAGTCTCTTAAATAAGAGATACAAGTCTCCAATTAAGCGTTCTGTGACGCAGAATTTATTGAAGTGTGAAGAATAACTCAAAGGCCTCAAAACTCGTAAAAATGAGGAATCCATTTTAAAGACTAAATGGAAAACTGAGTTTTTAGGTTTTCTCGTATGTATCTAGAGTATTCGTGGCCTTTATGACATGCTCGTAAAAGGTCACGATACTCCATTGAATTATTTGTTAACCTGTAAATTCAGCCAAGATCATTTGGAGGTATTTTTCTGCGTAATTAGACGTAAAGGAGGGCACAATAATAAACCAATTGTTAGGCAGTTCGAAGCTGCGTACAAACGACTAATAATTCACCACGAAATATGTTCTCCAACTACAGGCAACTGTCTGGCATTAAATCAAACAAGTATCTTGCATCTCTCCAGTGACTAGCCGAAATTTAGTTCCAATGACCATCCTTTTGTTTTCGAAATCACTCGTTACAAAAATAAGTTAGATGATAACAGTCCTTCACACATCCAGGACTGCATTGTTTAACCAGCTTGTCCTTACAGTTGTGATCTGTTGAAGCTTTCTTCTTACAATTGTAACATTGTGGCATATATAGCTGGTTTCATAACAAAAGAAAGTTATTAAAGACCGTTAATTGTGACACATGTTTGGACTAAGTTCAAAGTAGATCTAGTGTGTCGTCAAACTCCATGCTATTAAACCGTAAAAATATGGGAGGCTTGAAAATAGCATCGGACGACGTCGTGCATATTTGTAAAACTGCAGAGACCACTTTACGAGCAGCAAAAGCTATGGAAAGAATAAGGAAGGACCCAGTGATGTATCTTATTATAAAAACCCTTGCAAATATTTGAAATGACACATTTAGTTCCCTTGAGGAAAATATTCTTGATCAAGAGCTGTAGGAAATATTATTCCTACCTGGATGGTTATATTAAGGGTTGTTTACACTTTTATATATGAGTGAGTGATAGGAACATACTTTAGTACATAAAGAATTAAATAGGTAACAAAAATAGATTTATTAAACAAAAACATAAAGGTTGGAATTAGATTACATCAGCTGAGAATAAACAGAAAGTATCTGTGGTTGAAGCCCGTTGAATGGGCAAAGCAAAACATTAAGTTTGTATGACTCTAACGTTACAGTATCATCCCGTAGCTCGGGAGAATACGTGTCCAAGACGACACGGGAAACGTCGGGCTAGCAGCCTGACTTTCACCGGAAGGGTCTAAACAAAACAAGGTGAATTAAAGACAAATAATGATATAACACATGACACTGTAATTTTAGAGCTATTAGCCAATGTTCATGCCAGCTAGAGGTAAAAAATCGTTTCAGAAATAGTAGATTGTATCAGCTTAACTAGCTGGCTGCGCTTGGCTACGAGGTGAAGAACCTTTTTAGAGTTATAGTAAAATGGGCTGATGGTCCATTACATCAGAGAATGGCTGAAAGGCAACCAGGTGTCTACCCTAAGTAGTACTATGGCCGGTCCTTTCCCAGTGGGAATTGCCAGAGCATTCAATAGTACTTAAATGACATCACCCACTGCCCGGGGTAAGTCTCACGTTTAGAAAACACTTATTTTAAACAACAAATCACAAGAAATGCCATCCAAAGGGGTGAAATAAAAGTACTATCTGTGCGGGCCACCATAGAAGATTAGCCGTGCTCTGCACTTTGCGTACCCAAAATAATAACACAGAAAAAGAGATTCGAATAACATTGCTGTGATATACTGACCTAACTAGGTCCTCAAATAAAGGCGTTAGACAACCTGGTTGTAGGCATTCTACTATTAGCACATATGAGCATGACGTCCATGGCGTCATGTGATATAGTGAAGTTATAAGAACTTACTACTGAATTATGAACTTGTGAAAGA
Source organism: Timema bartmani (assembly GCA_902151455.1). Lineage (NCBI taxonomy): Eukaryota > Metazoa > Arthropoda > Insecta > Phasmatodea > Timematidae > Timema > Timema bartmani. Next base: position 88,216 of record CABFWB010003010.1, on the reverse strand, counting down.
GAGGGCCTAAAGCCTGGATCCTATCTCAAAGAGCTCATGGCTCCCGCGTTTAAGCTATATCATATGGACATAGTGAAATATGTAGTCAACACCTCTGACATACAAAATAAGTTAGTTCTATTGACTAAACTAACACGTCATATTGACGTACCAAAATAAAGCTATCATAATGACTCTATACAACTCGTCTGACTGACGTTCAAAATAAAAAAGTACTTTTGACTGAATTAAACACGTATAAATTACGTACAAAATAAAGATTTCATAATGACTATACAACTCGTCTGACTGACGTTCAAAATAAAGAAGTACTTTTGACTAAACTAAACACGTATAAATGACAGACAAAATAACGATTTCATAATGGCTAAACAAAATTTTACATAGTCTTAAGGACAAATTCAACAAGTCTGAAGGACTTAGAAAACAACAGAATACTTGGATTATTCTATGGGTTTCCCTCGGCGTCGAGGCGGTGACTCCCACGCCCTAACCGTCATGGTCTGCGGTTTCTTCACTAGGTGCTGGAGCAGAGTTTCCTTCTTCGACGAAAGCCAAGTGATGAACTAGAATAAATGGGCCTAGGAGATTCCTGTTTTATACTCTTTCCTAGACCAACAAATAGGGCAATGTCNTTTCCCAGACCAACAAATAGGGCAATGTCAACAAAGGAAAAACGAGGACTGGGAAGGGAGTTTTGAAGCGAAGGGGAAAGGGCTGCCAAGGAAATCCGCTAGGGGCGTAATTGTCGTAGCTCGTTTCGTCGCTAGTTATCGAGCGAGGTACCTCTGGTCTTTCTTCGATGTTGAAGTCAAGAGGTTAGACGTGCGTTGAAACTGCCACGCATGTGCTTCCGCCATGCTAGTAGAATAGTTGGTGAAAGCATGGTGATCGTATCCGGGAACATCCGTGTACTGTAAGTAGAATCTTGTTTATTGTTACTTCTAAATCTATCAGTATTAATTTTCCTCTTCTGATTCTCTTGTCGTAATTAAGGATATTTAGTGGATTCTGTTTTGTAGATGTCCTTTAATTTAAGAGACATGCTACAGAGCCACTTATTGATCACAGGGTTTACTTAGAAAACTAGAAAACTAAAAAAAAAGATAAGTTTGAATACTAGGTTCATTCTTTTTTAAAGGTCAGTGAAGTTAAATATTTACTCTGATGTTTAGTATTTATTTATAGCTTGTAAAATATAATATAGGCTATGTAGATGTTTATAACTATTTTTTATAACGTTCTATGACAAGCTAAGAATAATATAGATTAATTAACACATAAACTGGATCTGAATACTTACAGGTATGTATAAATAACATATTTTAACGCAGGGCACGCGCGACCTGGGAGGGTTGCGGGCCATTCACACGTCACCGTGTGAACCGCGAGTTCTTTAAAGGATACTGGAGTGGGTTTCTGATTGAAGACAAATGAAAATTACAACGGAATATTCATGATTTTGATTATTAAAAATAAAACAATAAATACACTTATTAAAATACAATTAAATTAATAACTAAACAAGACATTAAAATAATAATCATAATTAAGTCTATAAATTAATAAACTAATGCGAACACATGAAAATATAAGTAGATTAAATAAACCAATTAACAACTATAAAATACGTAATAACTATTCAAATATTAAAAGTCACAAAAAAGTACGCTACTAACACAGTCCACAATTATAGCAATCAATGTCTACGTCACCCGTCCACTTAGTTCGCCACTGGCTCCCGCACACGACACACTGCGTTGACTCGTGATACATGAAATCTTAGATTTGCCAACCCACTCGCGGACACACCGACCCCCTCGCTGGTCACGCTGCCCACTCCTGGGCACGCTAGCCCACTCCTGGACACGCTAGCCCAATCCTGAACACACCGGTCCATTCACTCCACTATCCACAACTCGGACTGGGGGCTCTCTGACTATCGCTGACCGTGTATATATAGCGTAACAGTTAATATTCTGGAATCCTCCATTTCTAGAACAAAATGAATGAGCCCAGACTCATCTAAGCTTGTGCCTTCTCCTCCCCCCCCCCTATCCCCTCTAATCCCCCAGCCAAACGAGACTGCCTCTGCATACCTGCTAGACAAGAGGGAGATAAAGAGAACAAGGAGTGCAATTAGGGTAAACAACGAGAAGCACACCGCTACCACTGTTAGGCACTTGTTACAATATGATATTTAATGTGTAATTATTATTTGAACATAAAGTCAAATATAAAAATTGTAACTATTTTAATGTGGTTTACTGCTATATAATTTCATCCAATCCTTTAATGTTCCCTGACAAAGATTTCCTATGTCTTCCAATATGTATTTTCAATCATATTACAAAAATCACCGTGACTTTTTTTTTTTATATCCACTGATTGATTTTTACGGATATATTGGAGACATTAGGCTCTTAAGTATACACACTATTTTTTAATTGTGGGAAGGAATGATCCAATCAACCAACCTTTCTAATGGTTTTGGTGTCAGCTTAGGCTAATAGAGCCTTTTCGAATACAAAACTAACAGTAGTATAGTTATAACACCACACGGGGAATAATTACAGTAAAAAATAATAATATTTGAGATCCAAACGAGTGAAACATGTTTGTATTATTCTATGCGCCGCTACCACGCGCCAGCTTGTCTGACCAATGACACGTGGTCTGCCGGCTCGCGAAGCTCCCTCTACCCAATTATTATAAGCTCGATGGTTTCACCTAAGCTAACCCGCTTCTTTTTCTTTCTTTTTTGTACAATACACACACACACACACAAGCTTGTTGCATGTAACTCATAATTGTGGAATGGGTGTTAGGGAAACATTCCCTACAGATCACGTACAGTACATGTGAACAGATTCTAACAATATACTTTGGTTTAAAGCCTTTCTGACCCTATCATATTATTATTATTATTATTATTAATATTAGCATCTCGTCTTACTACCCATTTGGGTTGTACGTACTTACCCTAATGTGTAATGGTAGGGTGATTGTGAGATGAAATTGAGGATCTACAGTTTAACGTGGGATCCAAACCACGGTGGAGGCCTGACATTCCACACATTCACAAGTTGTGATTAATACAAGTCTTGTCAGGGGTGAAGGAAGGCTTTGGTAATCAGATAAATCTGTGCTGGGACCAAAGATTGAACCCCGGACCCCCAGAACAGAAGTCTGTCCCCTTACACCTAGACCACCAGGTCACAGATTTCTGAACCTATCATTTGAAATGTCAAACCATCTAAAATGTCACACTGTCTAAAACTGACCTCTCGAGATAAGCTAATTTGCTTATTTTAAGGTTGTTTCTCTTTTTGTAATCAAACAAGATTTTCTAAAAAGTATACACAAAATATATGTACGTAATCTCCAGGTCAATTTATTTGGAAACAACATAATATGTTATTCGACAGTTGTTTCCAAAATGAAAAACAAGTCAAAATCTTTATTATATGTATCGTTTCTATCCGCACAAAGAAAGTAATTTAAAATAATGTGAAAATAGAGTTATTTAAATTGATGTACAAATAGAGTAATTTTTAAAATGATATACAAACAAATTAACTTAGAATCATGTACAAAGAAAGTAATTTAAAATTATGTACAAAGAGAGTAATTTAAACTTATGTACAATTTACAAATAGAATAATTTAAAATTATGTACAAAAGGAGTACGTAATTAAAAATAATGTACAAAGAGAGAAATTTAAAATGATGTGCAAAGGAGTCCGTAATTTAAAACGATGTACAAATAGAATAATTTTAATATATTTAAAATGATATACAAATAAAGTAATTTAAAGTTATGTACAAAGAGAGTAATTTAAAAACTATAAAAAAAATAGAGTAATTTAAAATTATGTACAACGAGAGTGATTTAAAAATTATGTAAAAATAGATAAATAGTACTTGTAAAGTGTTTTAATTCTTTAGTAGACTACCCACCAAGGGAAAACTTACTAAATAATCTAAGTAAAGTTTGTTTTTACGAAACGTTTCGCGCTATTGAGATATTACAATGAATGTTGTCGATTCAACTATTACATTGTATCCCCAAATGGTAGGGATGTCATTTCAAATCATTTGAGGAGAAGGGAGGTTTCCCCCTCCCCGTGTTTTGACAATGTGAGCTGTGACGTCATAAGGAAAAGTAAGAAGTAGTCAGTCCGTCAGTCAGGCAGCAGATTCTATCCTCCATCAATCATGGGTAAAGGGGAGGGAGGAGGACGCTTTTCCTGATAGATCTGCCGCCATTAATCAATCCCTTTGTCTCGGTGGCTGTAATTCATTTCAAACCCCCCTCCCCAACCACCCACTCTCCCTTAACTTGCAGCTCCACTGAATAGCATGGCACAAGGTTCTGCCATAGATATACGAGGAAAGGATATGACAACTTGGGCTCTCCCGTTGATGATAGAAGAAGTACTCGAGACTAGCGTCTGCCAAACATTTTTTTAAAAATTTTGATTCCGAGGAAGCCTTCTAAATTTGTAAAATAATTGGAGACCCACATGCTAAGAGTTGAGCTTTTAGCACAGTTAATGTTAAAAATACGTAATAACAAAAGATTCTCATAAAATCATAAACTGCTATTAATGTGGGGGGATTAAGGGAATGAAATTTAAGGTAAGTTTTTATAACAAAACACTTTTTATGGCCAAGATACAGTTTTTATTTTTTAGCATCGCGTCTTACTACCCGTTCGAGTTATACGCTTATGAGCTATTTACGCTAATGGTTTTAGGGATAAGGAAAGTTATATTTATATAACGTGTACCCACAATTGCGTGGAGGGATAGTCGAAAACCATTTTGAAAAAAACCACCCTCAGTACACCCTACTGAGATTAGATCCTCGATCTACCCGGCATTGGCAATCTTGTCTACTTAGAAAGTAGTTTGACCAAGCGGCTACCGAAACGGGTTCAAACTAAATAAAACATTTCTTCATTAAGTACGTTTAGTTTAATTTTCTACACCTAATAATCTCAGCATATCTTGAATATCTGACATGAGCATAGAGGAATTAGATGAGAAACGTTTGAAATTAAGAGTAAAAGTTGTCATCAAATTCCAGAACACTCTTGACAAAATAATATTTAAGAATTTTTGAGGTCAACATGGGGAAAAAAAATTTATTTTTATATTTTTACTGGAGAATTATTAGATATCTTTTGACCAAACATCTCATGTTTTAATACTGCCCATAACTCACTTTCTCTACAGTCTCACCTTAACGGACTATATACACTATGTTGTAACATATGAGATAGGGCTATAATCGGTCAAGGTAAGACTGACACCCTGCAATTTAAGCAGATTATACTTGTAGTGTGTACGAATGTTGATTTTGACTCGTCCTTCTAGGTACCAATTATTATTTGCAAAATGTCGAGTATTATTTTCAATACAAAATTATCTCACTGCCTCTTAGCTCATTCAGTTTTGTAGTCCTATTTCCATGCAATTTGTTTTTACTGAGCCTTGGGATTGGTGTAAATTTCCAAGTGTTTCCCAATTAGGAAAATCTACACACGCGCACTGTTCTAGAGCACTCTAATACTCATTCCCCCTTCTTGATAATGTAGAGTAGTGCATTGCTATGGGAACAGTACTTCAGGGGCAGTAACTGTAGACGTGTAGTAGTGTACTTGTAGCTTCGCGTTATGGAGGAAAGTGAAATAAACCATTTGACATAGCTAGTATTGTAATGAAATAGAATTGAATTTGGTAATTATTCTAATAAAAAAATTCCACCCTTTATATATTTTAAAATCAATGAATATTTTCAAAATATAAAACTCAAAATATCCAGATGTGTTAGGAAATCTTCTCACAGTTGGGTGACTAAAGATTTTTTTTTTTATTGTTGGCAACTAAATTTCATCATTCGTAGTTAACTCCACCCCTATTGCAAACACTTGTGAAACATGGCTGAAATACAGGTTTTGTTTCTCTTTTTTTCACTCCATCTCATTCTTTCGCTTCTCGAAGGATTGACCATGGTGTAGCTTAAAAAACAAAACATGGATGGTTCTGGAATAATTTCCTTCGAAAGATATAAGTAAAAATAAGGCTTCTCTTCACAGTCGTCCCACAGCATTATACGGGAACTGTCGCCGATCGAATGATCATAAAAGTAGATCATTTGACAGTCGTTCTACGGCATTACATAGGAACGGTCCGAGTCAAATTAATCTCTCTATTTTCAAAAATATGAAAGGCTTGAGTACAAAGAAACAGTCATTGATCCATAGTACCGGGTTAAGTTTATAAATATAATAAATAAAGAATATTAAACGGATTAAAAGCAAGTTCTCATATATATAGACAGTAAGAACCCAGTCCTTACTAACATTAATAAGCCGGAGCACAACAAGACTCCAACCTCCGAGAGTCACCTACCTTCACAAAAACAACATTATAAAGTGGAACCCAACAAGCAGAGGATTCATCATCATCGCCATCTCACCTCACCTCACAACATACACTACAAATGGCTTCAACGACGAGGGACTTTACCAGAGAAGCATAACGCTACAATATAGAGCCACCATCAATGGTCATGTGGTCTAAGGGGGCGGCCAGACTGAGTGAGTGACTAAAATATAAAATAGAACACATTGATTGTAGTGGGAGGTGGCCGGAGTGGAGCGCGCACGCTTGAAAGATAGAACTGGTGCTAATTTTCAAGCGCGCGCGCTCTACCCGGTACAGTCTAGTTTACAGGCGCTAGGCAATATTATTGTATGTTGGTTCAGTGAGTGCTAGGAAAATTTCTCATTTTGACAATTTTATTAATATCGATAGGTTTAGCACACTTGCTACTAACGGCCTAATTTAATTGGTAAGATCATAAACCATACCTATATATATATATGTAAAAATGATATGTTAAAATACTTCAATATTATCAAAGTAGGCCTTTACAAAAAAGAATCGCCATTAGCGTGGAGAGAGTATGAGAAAACCACAACAATAAATCACTTGTCAAAAACCCCCCTTAGTTCACTCAGCCAAGATTCGGAGTCTCCTCGTCAACAACTATCGAGAGCTATCTGCTAATCACGCGCTCGCCAGTCTGGCCACTCAGTCGCTTGCGCGCTCGCTCGCACGCTTGTTAGTCTGGCCGAACCCTAACACGCCACTATCGTCATAGACTGGATTACTGGTGACAGGAAGGCCGGGTTCATAAACCGGCAGGGTATACTGAGAGTGTATTTGTTTCAACTTGGTTTCCCACCCTACCTCTATGTAAATGTGGGTAGATTTCTCCTAGACATTCTACCTTATTAACTCCCATTCCATCAGTGTAATTGATATGCATATCGTTCCCTAAGGGTGAAATTTGAATACAATTCACATCCGTACATCCTCACCCGCATTTGCGAAAATATCAGTTATTTGTGCCAACGAATTTGTATTTAATAACCTAAAAAAATTGTTTATAGCATGTTTTTTTTTCTGCGAGGTTCTATTTTAATCAACTTTTATCCACTTCCTATTTTATTTGGGTCATAAACTTAAATGCACTAACTTCCTGGCACAAACTGTAATATTATATGCACATCTGGTACAAACTGCGTTATTTTTTGTTGATATTTTATATTTATTAAGAGCAGATGAAAATGACAATCACTTTTTAATCCAATGAATATCTGAAATTTTATCAGCTATTGAATGCGTTATAGAATAATTTATATCAAAAGTTGAAAAGCTTTGCGTGAATGACTAAAGTAGCACCCGCAAGGCTTAATTCCGCATCTGTGAATGCATCCACGAATTTCATCCAATATCCGCATCCATGGATGTTGTGAAATTTAATGAGAGTCATAATAATGCCAATTATTTCATTCAACATGATAATTTTGATCACCTCAAGACCCGATTTTGGTGAGTTCAAACCCAGCCGGTATCGACAGATTTTTCTTGAGCGCTAAAAATCCGTAGCACAACTTCCTTTGGAGGGTAAGTAAAGCCGTCGGTCCCATGTCAATTGTGGCATGTAAAATACCTTTCCCAGAAAAATTGGTTGGTCTTTTCGCTTTTGCTCATAGAAATACTGGTGTGCTGATGTAATAATCAGTAGTTACAAAAAGTGCACTTTAAATCAAATAAATAAAATAATAATTTTAACGTAACCTGCTTCGGTGGTCAAATGGTCTAAGGCTTCACTATCGTAATATACTGGACTGCTGGTGGTGGGGAAATAGAGGTTCGAATCCCAGTCTGGTGCACTGCGGGTGGTTTTTCCTAAATTATTTTCCATACTCTCTACGCGCAATCTGGGGTATACTTCCTTTATTTTCAATCTTACTCATCATTAGCGCATTATAGTACTTAGTACCTATGTGTATAGCCCGAAAGAGTATCAAACCGCGGTGCTAAAAATATTGTTTTCATTTAAATGTAATATGTAAAATTAATAATCAAATAATTTATTAGATTATTGAAGCACATGATAGAATTTGTATTTCTAGATAAAAATAAATATTTTGTGACTTATTTATCCCACGGCAAGTACGAAGACATTTCAGTTCAAATACATATTATTTTTTGCTACCATATATTTATTTTTTGTTGACTGTTTTTAAATGATTAAATAAAGTAATAAAATAACAACATTAAAGATATTTGTTTGTAACTACAATATATCCTAAGTTTTACCCGCAGTCCATGCTTGTATCAGATTTTGATCAGGGCCGGACCCAAACGTGGATGTGAGGGCGCACACTCTTCTCACCTTCCAAGAATTTTTTTTATCAAGTATTAAAAATATTTATTGAAATATTAAACCAATTAAATGTATGTTATAGTCGCTACTAGTTGTACTGTCACGTGATATCTCACACTAGCCAGTTGCTTCACGTGTCAATCACTGTCAATAATTGATTTACATTTTCAACACATAATTTAACTAAAAAATTAATAAAAACCATAAATAAATGATAAACTTATATTAGGTTTTCCTAATTAATTTATAAATTACTCTCAAATTTTGAAGTATCTTTTCATAAGAATTTCCCGAGGGGAAGCTCCCTCAGCCATGTCCCGTGATAGCACCCCTCCTCACGAAACACCTGGCCAACCTTCCCCTCACAAAAATCCTGGCTGCACCCTTCCTCCCGAAAATCTTGGATCCGCCCCTGATTTCAATCAGCCTTGCTAATGTTATTGCGGATATTCATTAAGAGTTCTAGCACTTAGGACAAGACTGACTCATTATCTCCAGCTATCCGCTTAGCTCTGAGGAAAGTGAAGTAACATCAACGCTGATCAAGCTCATAAACATTTGTTTTAATGTGAGTATATTCGTTGCCATTTCAAAATCAATGTTGGTCTTGTAGGGCGAGATCCTCTTTTCGTTTATCCATGCTTGTACCGCTCTTCCCTGTTACAGGAGAGGATGGTAGCCTAGCCAAACCTAGCTGTGGTAGTCGGCACACGTCTTTCAGAGATATGGGAAGCCTGCCACTGAAACTGATACAGCTAGCACCGGGATTGCCAACAAAAATAACAAATACACGCTAGAGAGAATCACAATCTTAGTCTGGAAAAAAAAACCTGCTAGCTTGACCTAGAAATTAGTTTTTTTTACATGCATCAAACACATAAAATTCTTGATCTCATTTGAGTAATTTGATTGTCTCTAAATCTCCACACTCTAATATTGTATTATAAGTTGAGATTAAGTCAATTTATGAGAGCCTACTGAATTGATCTTGAGCTCTTTGTGTGTGTGTGTGCGCGCGCACCACGTCTTACTGCACATTTCAGGCTATCTGCCTCTTTACATTGTTGAGTTAAAGATTTGGAACGGAAAATTTAGAGAAGGTGAACCTAAATTCTCGTGAAGGAAGCCTGATAGGTTATACTGATGAAAAAACAACTAATTACACCTGATTGGCATTCGATCCTTAACTTTCCCGTCACCGGAAAACCAGACAATAGAAGACTGGTGCATTTATCCGGGTACTCACCGGTGTGGATGAACTTAAATTATTTAATGAATACTGAACATTTTTCTTGATTTTAGCTCATGAGTTATTAATTCACAAAGGTTTGATGTATTTATTTTTATTATTTTACACCCTTGACACTTAAGCGTTGTTCCTCTAGCTCTGCTCCATTCTCACTTAGAGCGTAAATAAAATTAGCTCAAATATTCAAGTCTCTTTTTTTATAGCACTGCGTCTTACTACCCGTTCGGTTTGTACGTTTATGTATTAATTACGCTAAGAAGGTTATTATATTTATTTGACGTGTTCACGCATTTGCGTGGAGGGAGAGTCGAAAACCATTTTGGAAAAACCACCCTCTGTACACCCGACCAAGATTCGAGTCTTGATCTCCCCGTCATCGGAAGTATAGTCTACTGCGAGAGACGCACCTTAGACCATGAGGCCTCTGAGTCGGGTTCAAATTTCTCTTTAAACCAAACAAAAATGTATGTTTTATGAAAGAGTAGACTGTAAAAACAAACCACTTATTCGATTGAGTTTTATCTTGATGTCAAAAAACGTCAAATATATTAACTCTGCGCAGTTATGTATTGTATGTATGTATGTATGTATGTATGTATGTATGTATGTATGTATGTATGTATGTATGTATGTATGTATGTATATATATGTTTGTATGTATGTATGTATGTGTGTATGTATATATATGTTTGTATGTATGTATGTATGTGTGTATGTATATATATGTTTGTATGTATGTATATATATGTTTGTATGTATGTATGTATGTATGTATGTATATGTTTGTATGTATGTATATATATGTTTGTATGTATATATGTTTGTATATATATGTATGTTTGTATATATGTATGTAAACACTCTACAGGTCACTAATAGCAACGAATCGACCCCAATCCTTTTTCCTTCGCTTCGTCTATTTTCAGAATTAAACCCTATTGAATTTATTTACTGGCATCCTGATCGTTTAGTTGTTATTGGTATTTTAATCACAAACTACGACATAAAAATTATGTCGACATGTACGGTACGACAAATAATTTCAAAGGTTTTTTATGTTTACTCTCTTTTGTCGATCGGTAGGGGAGAAAAAATTATCGTCATGTTTGAAATTCGTTTTATAAAACTTATAGTCTATTTATCTATATGTTTTTAATCTTTGTTACGTGCAAACTTTTTAAACTATTTTGTTAATCAGATATTTAAAAAAAAATTTCGTCATTTAACAAAATATACATAAAAATAGTTTGGAAAAATACCAGCGTTTTGTATATAAAAAACAGTTGTGCATAATATTCTAGTTTCTATATTTAAAAAAAGTAATAAAGAGATAGTGCACTTTTTGGTCTTGCCAAATATTTTGAATAAATGCAATCTAGGGCCAGTACTCTGAATCTTATCGAGTAAAAATATATAATCTAAGGAAACAGGAGAACGATGGATTTTGAGGAAATATATGCTAAATTCACTTTAAGTGTGATACATAATTTATTAAAGAGGTAAAAACGAATGCATTTATGTAAGGAGCGAATCATAAGGTTCTACCAGGGTCAAGAATGCCACCCTCGGTCAGTCTGCCGTCTCTATATTTTCACTCACTACTAACTGTAACGTAGCGCCAAGTAAAATATAATTGTCCGTGTCAATAGATTTTATTCGGTGAGTCTTATAGGTATTATTGAAACAAAACCATATATTTTAAAATAATTTTAATGTTTATCTAACAACTATCTCATTTTTTTTTTATCATGAAGTAGTTTTTTTATAAACCCGTTTTTTTAATTGTCTAATATTCAGGTTCTTTGAAATATTCACGAAAATGACCTGTATATCTTCCTGGTAGGATTAAAATTTCAAAAATTTCTTGGAAGTATAAGTATAATTAAAATAGGAACCAAGAAAAGTTTATTTTTAAATGTTAATCAATGTTGTATAGGAGCATATAATATATTGAGAGTGTTTATACTCGTCATCAGCAGAGGGGAACTTGTTGTCAGCAGAAATACAAGAGGCCTCGTGCCGTGATATACTCATTTCCTTCCCTCTTTTATATTTAGTACATTGTTATAAATAGTGTGATTTGAGTGCTTAAGTTAAGATGCAACTCACTTCGCAAAATATCTTCCAACTCACCAACCTCGTGAGTAAGACGTGGTACATATACAAATAAATTTTTAAAAATTAATAAAACTCAAAATAAATGTTTACGGGGGGAAAAAAAAAGAAAGACAATTTTTAAATAAACAGGAAAGAAAGTGCTATCATCCATTTTTTTTAAATATAAATAACGGCTGCAACCGAAATGTTGTCTTGGTGATTTTAAATATACCTGTAGAATATAATCGTCTTACAGTGGAACCTGACTAATTCAAACTTCCGTAATTCGAGATGGTCTTTAATTAAAATTTTTCGCCCGGTCCCGTGAATTTTGTATTAAAAAAATGTCAAAAAATCTTGGATATTTCGAATTTTGTTTTGATGTGCGTTCAGCCGATAATTGGAAGGAAGACTTAAAAGAAATTATCCATGACATAGAACCGAAAAACATTTTTTAACGTAGATGAGACGGGACTTTTTTACAAGTGTACTCCTGACAAAATTCTTGCATTTAAAGGTGAACGTCGCAGTGTGGGAAAGCTTATTAAAGATCGAACAACACCGTTAGTTGGAGCAAATATGGACGGTTCTGAAAAGTTGCCGTTGTTAATGATTGGAAAATCGGCTGACCCACGTTGCTTCAAAAATATAAAATTGAAGCCAGTGGAATACGATTCGAATAGAAAATCATGGATGACAGGTGATCTGTTTGAAAAATGGCTTTTAAAAATCGACAAACAGTTTGGCAAACAAAATCAGACAATCCTTTTATTCAATGACAATTGCACTGCTCATAGCCGAGTTCCCCTTTTGGAAAATGTAAAGGTTATTTTTTTCCCGCCAAATATGATATAGGTCATTCAACCTATAGATCAAGGAATAATTAAGAACCTAAAACATTTTTACAGATGATTGTTGGTTGAAAAAATTCTTGCTGGCGATTTGTCTACTCAGAAAATTTCGCTTGACGTTCTTCAAGTCTCAAGAATGTGTAAGCAAGCGTGGGACCAAGTGAAAGTTGAGACCACTAAGAACTGTTTTTAAAAAGTTGGCTTTATTAAGAAAGAAAATGATGGAGAAACTATGACTGAAGCTGCGCCAGCTATTGACAACTGGGAGGAAGTTACTCTTGATCCTGCTATCTCCTATGTGGACTTTGTCAGCGTGGATGAAGATGTGGCAGTGTGTGGTGAAGTTACTGATGCGGACATCGTCGCTGAAGTTATCAACAATAACATCCAGGCTGAGTATGGAGCATCTGGTGATGAAGAGGACAATTCTTCAGTAGTTCAGGAAGAACCTATCCCGAGTTCGGCAGAAGCCATGGACAATATCCAAGAAATCTAGCGTTTTTTTTATAGTCGTAACAATGAAAGTGATTCAATTTTCCAGTCAATAAATCAATTAGAATCATACATTATGGCTGAGACTTAATACTTAACTGTGTTTCTTTTTAATTCATTTAAGAAACTTATTTAGTTCGAATATTTGGATGGTTCGAATTTTTTCCTGGTCCCTTCAAGCTCGAATTATCCCGGTTCCACTGTACTATAAAATAATATAATTTAAAGAGATATGAAAGAATTGTCCCCCATTATATAAAGTATCTCCTATATAGATGGAAATCTTACTGCAGCACTTCTTGTTAGAACCTTTTTTTTTACATCCATTACTGTTTCCAGGCTATGACCTGGGTCTGTTTTTTATTCAAGCCATGTAATTTCCACTACAGTCTTGCAAGGGCTTTCGTAGCTTCATATATATCTTATAATCTAACCTAAGACTAGGACAGGCACAACATCCAGTCCTCGGCCATCAATTCAGCAATGTAAAAGGGTAAACTCATATTTTCATCAATGATAAATTTTCAGCCATGCCGGGAATTGAACCCGGGACCCTTAGCTCAATGGGCAGACATGCAACCGACTAAGCTAAGGTGTTGGGCTTCTTGTTAAAACTGAGGGTCAAAATTGAGTACGAATAAAAATATTCAATCAATACTATTTAAGTTTTGATTACAAATGTTGGTAGCTAAGGCTCTGTTTAAAACACTCAACTAAAACAGAAATGGCTCTATATTGTCCTAAAGTTAACTAAAATTTAAAACTGATTTTTTATTTTTATCAAACCACATGTAAACAAATCTCTTGTTTGATGTTTCACATCTTTCTCCTTTCTAACTCTTAGCAGTAATTAAACACCTCTCCAGTAATAATCTGATAACTAGGATCAGCAGTTATAATTGACTTATCACGAAACTTGTTGCAAACAGCTCACTTTAAAATACAACCCCATCACTGTAATTAATAATAGCCCGAACCACGCACTTATTGACTAACGTAATTAACACCTCAATCTGCGCACACGCCATACAACAAAGTACGAATTTAAGAAGAAGTAAATCAGCTATAATGAAATATCCCTGCTCCACAACTTACTACCCGTCCGGGATGTTCGCAATATTTACACTAATAGCGCAGGAATAAGATTAATTATACCAACATTTGCTTGGAGGTAAAGTGAGAAACAACCTGACTGGGGTTTGAATTTGATCTCCAGTGCGTGTTCCAAGGTCTATTAAACTAACTTTTTTTTTTTTACAAATCCTCACGTTTTTTGCAATATTTATTTAATTAGTATTTCAGTTTCAGTTTTCTAAAACATTTATTTCGTAAAAACATCAATATTTAATACAAAAGATACAATCAAAGGATAAAAAAAATGGCACACACCAGCCCTGAAGGGCTCTCGAACCAACCGCTACAAAATTTTAAAATAAATGTTACATATATATCACTCTGACGGGCTGATAAATATTCTTCTTTAGGATAAGGGTGTGAAATATTTTTTAAACTACCCCATCGCACATAAAGGCCTATTTAGCCCTTATAAGACGGATATATAGAAACAAAATTACGTTTTTTTAGCACAACATCTTACTACCCATTCGGGTTGTAATTATATTTTCTATAATACGCTAATGTGGTAGGTATGAATAAGGTTGAATTTAGAGGAAGTGTACCCGCATTTTCGTGGAAGGTTTAGGGGAAAACCATTTAGGGAAACCACCCAACCAAGATTCGAACTCCAATCTCTTCATCATCAGCAGTATAGTCTATTGTGAGAGTGACGCCTTAGACCATGCAGCCTCTAAAGGGGATAAATTTACTTTGAATAAGTAAACAAATATATTTACTCATACCTATCAGTGATAAAATAACAATTGTTCTTTCTTAATACTCTTGACATAACATCGCATGATTATAGGATTGTAATGCAGGTTATAAGGATTTTTTTCCTTTGAAAATTAGTTACATTATCGTGTAAATTGTTCCAAAACCACCATGAAACCCAATCATTATCTATGGTTGGCCAACTTATTCGTGCACCCACATACTAACACTCACCCCTTGCCTACTACTGCATTGTATACTACTTTAACCTTGAAAGGTAGCAATATTACCTCGACAGGTCACACCATGGTGCAGCTTATAATATAGAGCCATAGTGTAGTCGCTGCTACTTTCCAAAATAAACAGTTATAATCAACGCCCAAATTTTGAGGACATGTCATCTTTATTTTGGTTCATCACAAACAGTGCCCATGGGTACATAAACTCTTTTCATGATTTCCTGGTTGCAGAAATATAGATTTTCTTGGTAATTTTTTATCTTTTTGGAATTTTAGGTAATATTTTCTTGGTTTGCTTAATTTTTTAGGCATTTTAGGCATTTTTTTAAAGTAATTTTAAGGCATTCATGTTGAATAAGTATTTTTTAAATATCATATATATTTTATAAATGCATACTTTTTTAACTCACATTTGTCAGAATAAGAATCTAACACAGACAATGAACTTTGTATCCTCCTTGCTTGTATGGTTGTACAATATTCATTCCCGGTGAGAAAATGTAACTACTCTCGAGAGAGTTGCATTAGCAGGAGGTGGGAGGGGGGTTAGCTATTACTTCTGAAGAAGATATTTGTAAATCAATATTATATTTAGCAGAATGAAGTGATTTAGTTTTTAAATGCTTTTCATTATATTTTACATTTTGTAAAGTGCGTGTTTGATTTAGTCGTGTGCATTTAATATGAGTTATTGTTAATATTTTAATATCGTTTTATGAAAATTTGAAGAATTTTTTTTAGAATTTATAGGTCATTATATAGGTAATTTTTTGATCATTTTTTGGTCATCAAAATCCGTGCCCAGAATTTACTAGCGTGGAATCAAACACAAAAATTGATATGATCGCACGTTACTTATTCCTTTTCACTATCTGCGTCAGAAAGACAAGAGCTATCTTTAACTAACTATTACCTGCTTCAGTGGCTGCATGGTCTGAGGCTTGACTCTTGTGTTGGACTAGACTGTTCATGACAGTAAGATCGGGGTTTGAATCCCGGTCGGATGTACTGAGGGTGGCCTTTACGAAATAGTGTTTCACTCTCTCTCTCTCCACTCAAATGCGGGTACAATTCTTCTTAATTCAACCTCCATTATTCCTAACTCACTAACGTAATTTATTACATATGCGTATAACCTTATCAGGTAGTAAGGTGAGGTGATAAAAATACCTGACTAGTGTAAGACCCTATTATTTGAAACATTCAGTAGGACAATATTCAACCTGTTTAAATAAAATATCGACCTCTAGAGCAATGATTTTCAACATTTTTAAGCTCACGGCACACTGAACAAGACACTGAAATTGTCATGGCACGCCGCCAGTTTTTGAAGGAGAGTTTTTATCATTTAAAAAAAACTAGAACTAAGATTGTGTTTTAAAAGTTCAATAGCTAAAATTCTAATAATTGTGTTATGTTTTAAAATAATGTTAATAATGGATTTAAAAGATTTATTTCTATTCCACAATTTTATTTCTCAATTATTTTTTTCTTTCCTTAAATTCCTGCTGGCACACTTGATCACCCTTTACGGCACACCGGTTTTAAAACGCTACTCTGGAAGTTATGTATACAAGAAGATATTTGAGGACTTTCTAATAATACAATTTTATAGTTAGAAAATTCAAAAGTTCGAATTAGTTTAACCATAAAAATAATTGTACATCAGCAATCATAAATGTTTCATACTTTAACTTTTTTTTTCTTGGGGTATTTAACGTGCACTTTCTGAAGCGACTGATTGTACCAGCAAACGACTTATAAACTAACTTAAATTCATAACAAACACAACACCCAGCCCCTAGGACTCAATTTATAGACATGAAAGAATAAACACACATTTCCCCAATAACAAATATTTTGGCCATGCTGGGAATTGAACCCTCAGTACGCAGACACGCTACCTACCGAGTTAATTTGTCAGACCTGTAACTATCACTTTCTTACTAAACTTGCTATAAATCTGATTTTTATTCAGCACCGGAATAAGAAGCTCACTAGTCAAGTTCCTGGATATATTCGGTGAATCTTATAATGGGTTGGACCTGTGGTTTCCATTTGGTGGTCCACGGACCCGAGGGGATTCATGGCACCATTCAAATAGCAAAAACTAACATTTTATTCCACACTTTCACATTTTTACATTTCTGGAGTCCATTGACGAAGAATTGCTACCAGAAGTAGTCTATAACATCACTGAACACCTGCATGATTTAGAGAATAGCTTCAAAGAATACTTCCCTCCACCAAATCCTGAAAACTCATGGATAAGGATTTTTTTAAATGTGGTGATGTACAACTAAATACTCTATATACGGTAGTGAAAGATGCACTTGTTGACATGAGTTATGATTGTTCATTGAAATCATTTTTCTAAGCATGTAGATTAGACTATTGTACCATTTCTGTGTTAGGGTTTTTCCTGATTATAAGAAGTTAGGTGGAAAATCTTTGAAACATTTAGTTCCCTTTTGTATCACATAGCTTTGTGAACAAACGCTTTCTACATTTTGTTATATAAAGAACAAGCATAGAAGTTGGCTTTATATTAATCCAGATTTGAGATTAAAAATAGGAAATATTGAATCGGATTTGAAAGGGATTGTTCGAAACAAAAACAGGCATGCAATATTCATCCCATCCCATGGTCCTAACATTATTTGTTTATTAGGTGTTACTCCACATTTTCAACAATAAATTGCTTTGCATTTTTAACTACCATAGATATATCAACATTTTCAAAAACAGGGTGTCCATGGCTTGGCTTTTGTAAAACAAGGGGTCCGCATTAATAAATGGGAACCACTTTAACTTTTAGGACGTGACATATTTCTGGAAATATGGGCAGACGAGGCTTTAGTTAACTTAAAGTTTGATTCACACGTTCACCGAAAATACCAGAATCTGATTGAGTGGCAAGGAAATTTACACTCTATCAGAAATTTATGTTGACCCAAAATGCTTTACAATTCCAACCAGAAACAGATGATTAGCAACAGTTTTTATTTTTGAATTAATGAACATATATTTTTTGATTATTTTCAAAATGGATTTGTTCAAATTATACTGCTGTGTCATGACGCTTTCCATCTAATAAGCTATTTAAAATATCCTCTCAACAGTCGAGGCAGCTGTCTGCTTGTATCTACTAACACATCGTATGCGCAGGGATTTTATTGGTTTTGAAATGTAATTGAGTTTGACGAACATAGCCGACAAAGCTGACATTATTCCAACTCGAGCCGAGTGGGTGAAGCGGATGACTCTGAAACATTGTGATTGATTTAGAGCTTATCATGTGTCCCAGTTTATTTTCTTGTTTTTTTGGTGAACGTATAAGTCGTAAACATCAAAGATAAATTATATCACTCAACTCCGTCTCTAGAAAATGGAGATCACTATAGAACCGAGCTCAAAGAAATCTTAAAATTTCACGCAAATCATACTTGGTGTACTGTTGGTTGAAATTCTAATTTGAAGGGAGCCACACTACTGTAGTGTATATAGAGTATACCCTCTCTATGGTAGGAAGAAGTGACTGGGAGGCCTTTTTTACTACAAAACCCCTACTATTTACTAGAATTCTGACAGTGAAAAAAGCCTTTCAGACCGCACTTCCTACCATAAACAGGGCTAGAAGAATTTTTTTACTTTCTTTCTTACATCAGCACAACTAATCCACAACTACCATATGGAAAAAAACCCTACTAACTCTACACGTCTTCCATGTTGTCATTATTTATAGTTAAAGAGATTTGCAATATATTTTTAACAAACATGAACCACAGGCTCAGTCATAACTCCCCATCATAATTTTAAATGTATGTAAAGATTCATCGGCAGTATTGCAAGTACGTGACCAATTCTAGCAATGTCGAGTGATAGAAAAGAGAACTCCTTAACAACCCATTAGTTTTATTGGCTGAGAGATTATGTCATCTGCCAGATATATCTATTTTCTTCTGTCATCATTCGTATCAGTGTCAGGATGGTATGAAAGCAAGAGGGGGATGAACGGTGGAGTCACATAATATCTCTCCGTAGAAGAATATATATATAAAGGTATAATTGATTGAAATATAGCCATCGATACCAAGATTTTAAGATGATTTCAGTGTCTCTTAATATGTGGTTCCTAACTAGCATTGCGTCATTGAGAACCAAACAGGCCCTTCATAACCTGCCTCAAATATCCCTCCTAATAACAAGCAAATTTCCCCATTAAAACTAAACTAACTGTAAGCCTCGTGCGTGCATTTCTCCCTTAGCTTTTTTATCAGCGCGTCTTACTACTCGTTTGGGTTATACGCATGTGTACTAAACTACAATATTGTGTTAAGGAATAAGTAAGAGCTGGATTTTGAGTAAGCTTACCTGAACTTCGATATCCCTGTCACTGGCAGTCTAGTCTTAGAAAATGCGGCCATCGGAGCAAAAATATATTGTACACTAGCTTATATCATCAACAAAACACGCCATTATGCTTAAATGTTAAATTTTAATGTATCCACTTTCATTTACAGAAATAATTTATGTTGTATACCCTAATAACGTTATTTAAAGCAGGGGTTTCAAAACTTATAGAGCGGAGAGAAGAGAAAAAATAAATAAAGGAGCAAAAAAAAATTACCCACTTCTGTGGCCGCATGTTCTAACGCGCTAATCTCGCAGTAGATTATACTTCCAATGAGAGGGAGATCGAGGTTCGAATCTCGATCGGGTGTACTGAGAGGAGGTTTTTCCAAAACGGTTTTTCACTCTTCCTCTATGCAAATGCAAGTACACTTCCTCTAAATATAAACTTCAAAATCCCTAAAACTACTGGCGTAATTTAGTACATAATCGTATAATCCAAACGGATAGTAATAAGCGGTGTTAAATAAAAAAGCCGTCGCGGGCCACTGGTTGGTCACATCCGGTTTAGTCCATTCGAACACGGAAGTGGGTCCACCTTTAGTGTTTTTGTAGCAGTAGAAGTCGTTCTCCGTTCAACAAAACTTTGGAATGTGGGAGTATCTTTCTTTTTTCCCTCTCACCATATAACCTGGGAACGAGGTTTAAGAAAAATGATAAGTGTGACGTAGACACACAGAAGAGACAGCTTGAAAGATTGGATAGGGTAGAGGGGGGGGGATAAAGTTTTTATTTTCTTGTAACGGGCAGCAGATTGCTGGACGGCATTGCTAGGAGAATGTGATGATGGAGATCTTAAGCCTTTCACACACACACACACACACACAATTCTTAAAAACACCAACTACTTGAAGGGAAATATTCTCACACGGCTGTGTTTCTGATGAACAGATTTTTCTCTTTTTTTTTAGCACCACGTCTTACTACCCGTTCGTTCGGGTCATACGCTCATATACTTATTACGCTAATGGTTTTTAGGGATTAGGAAGTTTACCCACATTTGTGTGTAGAGAGAGTGATTTTTTTTAAAACCACCCTCAGTACACCCGACCGAGATTCGAACCTCGATCTCCTCGTCACCGGCATTCTAGTCTACTGCGATAAAAGCGCGATAGACCATGCGGCCACAGAAATGTTGTTTTTACTCATTTCCCCCCTCCAACCCATCACCAATCTACTCCCCTTCCCCTCCTCCATCACCTCCTTCCAATCCACCTTCCCCTCTCGCCATATTTATCTGTATCGTTAATACAATGCTCTATGAGTCTAGTCCATGAACAATTAATTACCTGATAGGGAATCAAAAATATTAGTCTGAAATATCTTCGTAGAGACTTGTGATTGTAACACACATTACAATAACACGTCTATTGAATGTCCATAGACAAATATTACATTCAAATTTTTTAAATGTCCCTACCGGCATCGGTGGGCACGCGGACTAAACGTCAGGCTCATCTAAAATTGTTTTCCGGTGACTGGGAGGTGGTATTCGAATTACATCCGGTTGTACTAGGGATTATTCTCCTAAATGGGTTTCTACTTTCCCTTCGCGCAAATGCAGGTTAATATCCTCTAAATTCTACTTTTCTCATCCATATCCCATCAGATCAGGGTTTTTTTCCAAGTGTTTTAGTAGCCGTTCGGATTATACGCCTATGTAATAATTACTCTATGTAGTGTTTAAGGGATTAGTAAGGTTGAATTTAGAGGAAATGTACCCACATGTTCGTGGAGGGAGAGTGGAAAACCAACCTAAGTACATCCAACCGAGATTCAAATCCCGATTTCTCCGTCATCGGCAGTTTAATCTATTGTGAGAGTGACGCCTTAGACCATGTGGCCACCGAAGCGGGTGTCAGCATAGTTAAACACGTACAGACCAATCGGAGAGTAAGATGCGTTTGAATATTTTTTTTAAATGTATGTATATTATTCGATAGGAATAGGCATAAAGAAGTATTTTCACTAAAACAGACTATATTTATTCCAAACCATTTTTATATTATTACGTTTCATGTGCTTAGTTTACATTGAGAAGAGAGTAGTTTTTTATTAAAGAAATTTGAATAAAAGATGAACAAAGAAACTTAAGAATAAGTATGAATAAAACACATAAAAACTTGAATATTATTTTTCACTTTAAATATATGTATTACATGGTACACATCTAAGACAATTGATGTACAAGATGAATATAAGAAAAATGCCAAACATTGATGTATTTTCTCAATGAAACAAATTCTTACGAATATGCGAAGCACATTTCTTAAAAGCTGTTGAGTGACAAGTATTGTGTTTTTTTTTTACTTGCTTTTATTTCATTCAGAGTATGGGGGAGATAGAGAAAAAAAAAAGAGGAAATACCTCTTCAGAAAGTGATTCGGGAATCTTTTACTGGCCCGAAAACAATTGCCGAAGAAACACAATTGGTGTAGACACCTCCAAGACAACTTGCAATTGCTTTTTATTATTTTCCTCTTTCTTTCTCTTGTTTCCTATCAACTTCCGTTCTGACATAACCCTTGGGTTCTCTTGATATATAGCACAATTTTAGCAAGAAAATTCTCTACCGAGGCTATATCAAAATTTACGACAGTAAACTCCTTGCACTCGGCGGAGGAATTTTTACAGGAATATCGATATTGAATTGAAACTTATTTCCAATCTTCAGCCCTTCTTACTTCCCCTTCCACCCAATGAATGATTTTTTTTTTACCCCCAGGATGTATTTTTAGGGACAGCATCTGCTATGTCTCCTATCCACAGGGTTCATTCAATTTAAAACAAATTTGGTTATCATTTTACACAAATGCTAGAATTGTGTTAAAAGAAATCCTTAAAACAAAACAATAATAATTTACCTCTTTTTTTTCTATTACTAAAGAACAATTTATTTTTCTGTCCACTTTTTTTTATATTTCTTTTTGGTTTCACTGCACCTTAGTACCCGTTAGGTTTATACTCATACATTAATAACGTTAATGTAATAGGGCTAAGGAAGGTATAATTTTAGAGGAAATGTACCTGAATCTGTGTGAAGTTAAAGTGGAAAACCATTAAGCAAAAACTATTCTCAATGTACACTACTGCGATTCAAACCCCGATATATCCATCTATTTTGGAAAAACCTATGGCATTAAAAATAAACGTGGTGAGGTGATCTGGGATGAAAACAGTACAAGAGACCTCTGGAGGGAGTATTTTGAACAGTTGTATGGCAAAAAACGTAGAGGAAGTAGCAGAAAAAAGGGGAAAATGTTACGGTAAGTGAAAGAATTAACAAGGTTGAGGTGTTAAAATCTATGAAAACTTTAAATAACGACAAAGCTGTGGGAGTAGATGGGATCACAAGTGAAATGCTTAAGTGTGGGGGAATGGTATACAACTTGCCAAATTGTGTGAGTTGTTCAATATGTGTGCTGAGATTTCAAATGGTCCTAATGACTGGAAGAATCTTGTCATTGTTCCCTTGTACAAAGGCAACGTCAGTAAGAGTGAATGTAAGAATGATAGGGTAGATAATTTGTTGAGTATTTCAGGCAAAGTTTTTGGAAGAGTTTGAATAGAGAGAGATTGCGTGAAAAAAATGCGGACAAGATTTGGGGTGTACAGTATGTTTTCATGCCAGGTGGAGGTTGCATGAACCAGATATTTGTATTGTTACAAATGGTTGAGAAATGTATAACAGTAAGGAAGAAAATGTATTGTGCACTCGTTGATCTGGAGAAAGCGTACGATTGGGTGAGTAGGGGTATGTTATATAATGTTCTGAGCTAGGTACATGGTTAGTAAATGCAATTATGGCGGTGTACGATGGAAGTAAATCGTGCGTTATGGTGGATGGAGCTTTGTCCAAATGGTTTGACATTGAACAGGGCTATGTTATGTCTTCAAAGTTGCTTAATGTATTCATGGATAAGTGCATGAGGGATGCTTGTGAGGACGCGGTTTGTGTACAAATGGTCAATGTGAATGGGAGATTGCTGTTATATGCAGATAATGCTGTATTAATGGCTAAGATTGAAAGTGATTTGCAGAATGTATTAAATCGTTGAATGTGGCTACAGGCAGAATGAATCTTCATATAAATATCTCCAAATCTATGGAGCTAGTGTTTGATAAGGACGGATCAGGAAATGATTGTCAGCTTAGTATGAATGTAAAATTGTTAGAACAAGTGAATGATTTTGTGAATCTGAACAGAAGCTTTCCAAAATGGAAGTATAGATGGTGAAATCGACAGATGGGTGAATGCACATCGGATGATAGTTAGATGTACGTGAATTATTGCAGGGAATGAAGTAGTATCGAAAGAGGTAAATATTGTGCTAACAGCAACATTATTTTATGGATGTGAAGCGTGGGTTTGTCAGGAAAAATGCAAGCGCAAGGTGAATGCGGTTGGAATGAAATAGTACTTTCAAAAAAATTCAAATTTTACAAAATTCAGTCATCAATAAACTACTATAAAAGTATTTTTTAAATTTCAGTCCTATATAATTATTTATAATGCAAAAATTTAGCATGTATCCCATATCATCATCCAAAATACACTAAACCAATATTCCAATCAGATTTGTCAACTAACAAAATGCTCCGGCATACAAACTTGCCAAAAAAACTTATCAAAATTCTACAGCACAATATCCAGCCCCCTGGAACCTCCAATATCAAAAACTCACTTAACCTAACAGAAAATCTCAAATCAATCTCTAAACAACAATAGTAAATTCATGTCACTGGACATTTAAAATCTCTCTACTTATTCAACCATTCACGAAACTATTGAGATTATCAAATTATCTCTTAGCAACTTCTCTTCTGAATACATCAACAAACTAATCAATACACTCAGAACCATCACAAACCAGAACTATTTTAGCAATAACAATAAATGCTACTCCCAAAAAGTTGGTATAACCGTGAGATCACCCATTTCTTGCAAAGTGTAAGACATTTTATAGCAGAAATATGACTCTATTATATTCAATCAATCACACAATAATCTCATTATAAAATGTCCCTGCAGATATTTTGGTGAATTATAATCATTTACGAATATAACAAATCCCAAACTGCTTTAATTAATTCTTTCAACAAAATCCACCCAATATTAGCATTAACCACAAAATGCAAAGTCAAGAACAGTATCAACTATCTTGATCTCACAATCACTAAAAATCCGCAAAATAAAATAGAATACAAAATCTATAGAAAAACCGTCACATACCGACGCAATCATCCCCAACGTCTCCAAATATCTTCTTGCCCACGAACTTTCATTTTCAACAAATTTATATATTGACAACTCCAAATTCCACTTACAAAGAAAATTTTCAAGGCTGAATTTAACATAATCAAACAACTTTCAACAACCAATGGCTAGTCTCACTCCGTAGTCTATATTTTTAAAACCTTCAACGTCATAAATATATCCCATCAAATATCACTCTCTTGAACAACTCTCAAAGCACTAATTCTAACAATGCCAATTTGATTTTTTTAAATTGTACCGGTCTTAAAACTAATCACATCACAAACTTCATCAAAAAAATGACATCAAAATTGCTTTCAGTACCAACAATTTTATATATATAATTTTAATGGTACGGTACACAACACAGACTTTCTCGCTCCTTTGCTTAAAAATGGAGATATTTACTCAAAAATCGTAAGATATATGAAAATAAATAATATACATTGTTGAAAAAAGACTCCAACAAATATTATAAATGAAATAAAATACATTGTTGAAGAAACATTCTACCAAATAGCATAAATGAAATAATATACATTGTTAAATAAACATTCCACCAAAGATCTTAAGTGAAATAATATTGGGCATATACTGTTACACAAACATATTGAGAAACAAGTAACATCTCTCTTCAACAAAGAGAATAACAATTTCCCAGACCTCAAATGGAAAAATACATTTGCTAATATCTAATTTGTTTTATAAAAATATATTTCATTTAGAGGTTTTTCATTTTTAATAGTATTTAAAAAAAACTTTGCAATGATAAGTTGTTTCATATTTCAAATAGTTGCGGAGATATGGCCGAAATTTCCACAAATTTTAAGTACCCTCAAGGTAATTTTCATGGGAAAATGAGAATACCATTTTGTTTGTAATGTTAAACAGTGCCTAGATACGAAATATAATCAAAATTGTTAGCGCGGATTTAGAGAAAATCTGTTTTATCTCTTTTTTTCCTTAAATAAACTACCCTTTATTTTAGAGTTAGATACTTAATTCCAAAAACTCCTCGGGGAAACCTTATGAAAAAATGTTGTTGATTTTTCTTTGTTCGTTCTTAACTAAGTAAACTACCTTTAAGT
Source organism: Timema bartmani (assembly GCA_902151455.1). Taxonomy (NCBI): domain Eukaryota; kingdom Metazoa; phylum Arthropoda; class Insecta; order Phasmatodea; family Timematidae; genus Timema; species Timema bartmani. The sequence continues at coordinate 61,952 of CABFWB010003010.1, read as the reverse complement.
TGAGAGTTAGATATATAATTTCAAAATGCAGACTCTTAAGAACCTTATGAAAATCTCTAGATACCAAGTTTAAACCCAATAGGTAGAATGGTTTTGGCTCTAGTCCTACTAACAGACAGGCGGCATTGAAAAAAAAATATTTTTTTGGGATCAAGGGGTCATGAAACGTCAACATCTATCAAGATCTCAAATTTGATTTTTTTTTTTTTTTCGATTGCAATATTTTCTCTACCCGAAGGGTGTGAGAAAGTAAAAATCATTAACTGCATTTTAAACCAAAACAATCAAAACAATAAAAGTGGCACTTCCCAATTAACTTGTGAATGTAAATAGATCGAACCGAGTGTACTCGTATACGTTCGTCTAGAAGTGAGGAGGTCGTCGTGGCAAGACTCCACCTTGGGTTTTTACCTCTCGACACCTCGGAGAGAAAGTATTGTGACCGTCAAAAAATTTGAACTCAAGATTTTTTTTATAAATATCGACGTTTCATGACCCCCTGAAACCTAAAAAGAGGTTTTCGTGATGTCTGTACCGCGGGCTTTTAATGAAAATATTTTACAGATTGGGCTAAGGATTTTTTGGAATTAGATATCTAACCCTAAATTTAAGGGTACGGTAGTTTACTGAAGAGCAAAAAGAGAAAAAAAATCGATTTTTCAAAACTCGTTTTAACGATTTTGATTAAATTCTATATCTAGAAGCTGTTTTTCAATATAAACAAGATGGTAATTCTCACTTTCTCATGGAAATTACTTTAAGACTACTTTAGATGTGGGAAATTTTATAATTTTTATTATTTCTCCACGACTACTTGAAATATGAATAAATTATGATTGTAAAGTTGTAGTACTATTAAAGATAAACATATTTTATTTGAAATATATTTTTATAGGCCCAACAGTTTCTGAGCTGTTAGCTAATATACATACTTTTTAATTCAGATCTTTGAAAATGAATTTGATTCTTATGCTCTTTGGTGCACCAAGATGTTTATATTTTCTCAATTTTTCTCTAACAGTGTTTCTAGTTCCTAATGCCAAAGAGTAAGTAACAGTGTATATCATTTAATTTATGATACTTGGTTTAGTGTTTCTATAACAACGCTCAGACTTATTAGTTAGTTTCAAAAATCATAAAAAAAGTTTTGAACAAATGTCCATTTTAAGATTAAAAGCAGAAGAAAGTATGTGCGATGCACCATACCATTTATTTTATTTTATAATTCAGATGGAATACTGGTATTTATATCTCACCTATGGATATTGTATTATTTTTTTAATTTCGTACCAAAAGACGCTAATGATATCATTTGGTCGAAGCGCCTTTTAACGCCAATAATTCAATTCAACAAATCCATAGTGAATTAATCAGTAAAATTATTGATACATCTTTGGCCAATAATACAATCAATCATGTTATAATATTTAATACAGAGAGTTAACCCTTTTTTGCTCTCGAGTGTGACCCTATTGATCAACCCACCAATAATACCTGCTTCATCCTCATGTGCTCCTGTTACTCTTGAACTGCCGGTTCCTAGTGGATGTATGTATAATAAATAAGCTGCCGCTGTCTTCTTTATATCCGTTTCATCCATCCATCATATAGGAAGAAAAACCTTTTTGACAAAGTTTATTCTCATAAGAGTGAACGGCTACTACTGGCATTCTATCGTAGTCGTGCCTTTTAAAAGGGTAAGCTTGGGGTTACAGTTGTAAAAAAAGGGGGGAGGGGATGGCTTTACAATTCTGTCGGTACGGGAGACCGTTTGTAGAGAGCTGCAACAGAATTTCCATAAACATTTTTAACACATTCATTTTTATGAAATAAGTAATTATATTTTATAAACTCATATATGTGTTACAAAGTAAAAAAATAATGTAGTTTTCATGTGGCAGAATTTATAGTAATTTCATTAAATTTTCAAGTTAAACATCGATATCGCAGGCAGTTAAGCTGCCCGACTCCGTGACATATCAGACTACATCTTCGGGTCATTGTATCACTTGTACTTAGAGGGTCCCAAGATCGAGCTCTGTATGGGTCACAAGAAGTGTCAGTCAATACCATCAGTCTAAGTTCCCACGAGTTAAGCCAGTTCTTCCACGAGCGCGAGCGTCCAGTCTCAATATTTCTTTATCTTTCATTTAACATCACATTTTATATTATCTTTTAGTAACTTTTACTAAACCAAAATTCGTAACTCTACGTATTATTTCGAACCCACAAAAACTAGCTCGCCTGGGACCTAAAACCTCTCGCAAACTATCCTGACAATTCAAGCCCACGTGGGGTAGGTCGCAACAAATGTATGTTTTGAACGCATCTCTGGTGTGTGACGTAGCAACACCGGATGGGGCGAGTTCAAACACATTTTTAGAAAAATATAAAGATGAAGAAAATCAACAAATAAGTAAATCTATTATACTTTAATGTTTAGTTAGATTCCTACAAATAAATGTCAGAATCACATTTTATAAATAATATACTAAATGAATTCTCTTTAGCAAAATGACAAAAGGTCCAAAATTTGCAGTGGTGTCAGTAAGGGGAACTAATTTAATTTTCTTTTTTTTATCCTGAAAGTGATCTTGAGTTTTTAAACTTTTATTATTTAATGAGAGAATGTTTAGTAGTGAATATTATGTTCTTTAGTTAATTTCATAATATTATTGTTGTACCTCATTTTTAATTAAAATAAGAGGAGCTCTGTGTATAACATATATGCTCTCTGTTCCTTATTTGACTTTTTTGTTGTATGCGAACATATTGTGTCTGTAAAAAGTAATTGTGGGTTATAATCTCAATATTAAGATAGTTAAGTTCTTTTTGAAACGAAAATAGAGAAAAATTTCCCTTATAAATATTTAGTTAGTGTAGGTTATTAAAACATAGTAAATAAGAAGGTTCTTTGAAAAAAAATCACCATTATGAAAATATAACTTAGGAATTATCTTATCTGTAGAGCAAAGTTTAAAAAAAATAGTTTTTATTATGTAAATTGTTTAAGGGTGTTTTACTGATTACCAAATTTTAAATGTTGAGCTTGATTTTAAAATTTGTCCTTAATTTAAAAAAATAATACAGTATGAAGAAAGTATGCACGATTGTAGGCCTATCGTACCATTTATTAAAAATTATTTTTGACAGTCTATAACGTTTAAGTATTATGAAGGCAAATACACTCAACAGGGGGCACGTGGAGATAACGTCAAGATCCCATGGTCTGGTTTTCAAATTTTGGGGATGTCGGAGATCGAATCCTGACCGGGTGTGCTAACAGGAATTTTCATAAATTTGGGTATAATGGTTCTAAATTCTAGCTTTGTCTTCCCAAACTCATTACTAACTTACTGTATGGCATTAGGAACTCTAAAGTTCATTGCCGTAATCGCAAAAGTGTACCACCCATCTGTATTTTGAAATGGTTATATCCAGACCACCTCATTAAATCTGGATAGCTTGTAGTCGGTCTCCAAAAATTATAATATGAAGGCATATATATGGGTTAAGCACGTTCCCAAATAATCACTATTTTCAAAATTATGACAGTGCAAAAAAATGTATTTTGCCTACTATTCAATGCCACAGTTTTTTTTATTTCAAAATGTTGCTATATCCCAATTTTCGTAAGAATGAACACATCTGACAGGTTAGTAAAAGCTACTAGGTTTACTTTCACGTATTCATGCTTCAAGTCATGTTATATGCAGCTGTCACTTTTTGTAGATATTATCAACATCTATAAAGTCACACTTAAGATTATTAGGAGTTCCGTCTCACGGCAGGTGTATTCCTTTTGTCAGTGAACTTAGACCGCCATTCCTCCCTGTCTTCTTCAGCCTCTTCCTTCAGCTCCAAGAAATGTATTCTTTCCTTCAAATCAACCAATATTTGAATCCTCCTTCTTCCTAAACTCCCCTTTTCCTCAACCTTTCCTTCTATGACGTCGTGCAGAAGACAGTTCCTCCTAAAGATGTGTTCAATCCAATTTGTTCTGCACCGAAGATTCACAACCAAAATGGTTCTCTTCTCATCCACTCTTCTTAGGACTTCTTCATTTGTCAGCCCATCTGTCCACCTGATTTTCTCAAGTCTTCTCCAGCACTACATTTCAAAACTCTCTAAGTATCTCCACTTAAAAATAAAGTAAAATTTAACATCAATTTTTTTCCCTCAAAAATATGTTTGTTTTCTTTAAAATACCATTCCTATGAAAATTCTCACTGCGGACGTTAAAAGTTATACAAAGGTAATACTATTAGACCCGTATAGAGTTTATGAGTCACCCTGTATAAGATTGATAAGTTGGCGACAACCTCTCTCAATAACTTATAAAAAATCAATTTTTCAAGTGTGCAAGTGAATGCGAGTTTGAAAGCTAGTCATGTCGTCGAGCCGCCCGCTATTTCATAACACGTTTCTCCCTTTAAAGAAAATCAGATGCCTGACACAGGAGGATAGTCACGGTATGATAAACATTGATCAACTGTGACCTAGATTTTCCTTGTTTTTTTAGCAACACGTCTTACTACCCGTTTGGGTTGTACGCCTATTTATTAATTACACCAATATGTTATTTATTATTAAGGTTGAATTTAGAAGTGTACCTGCATTTGTATGGAGGGAGAGTGTAAAACCATTTAGGAAAATCCACCCTCAGTACACTCGACTAGTAACGAACCCTGATCCCCCGATCTTCAGCAGTTTAGTCTTTTGCAAGAGTAGTGTCATGGACCATGCGGCCACCGAAGTGGGTTAAGATTTGTTGTTGAATAATAAAATAGTTGATATGATTATTATTACTTTAATTGTTTATAGGTATTATCTTAATTCTATAAATATAATATTAAATCGACTTATTTTTGTATCTGTTTGGCTATCCACATTTAACTGCACCAATGGGGACCAACAGTTTCGTGAATCGATAGTAGTAAAACATTTATTAGAAAACACCCTACATCTCGGCCGGGCTCCGAACCCCAACCTTTAACCTTCAAGTATACAAAGGGTATTTTTCTCTTAGTTGAATAGTATATGATGTTGAACGATGTCCGTCACGTTTAATGTAGTATGTAAAGTTGAACTTATTCCATCATGTTGAACGAATTCTATTATGTTGAACGTAGTATGTGTTGTTGAATGTAATTTGTCGTGTGGAACATAATCTGTCATGTTTAACACAATCTGTCATGTTTAACACAATCTGTCATGTTGAACAAAGTATTTTATGTTGAACGTAGTTTCTCAAGTTAAATGTAATCCACAATAGTAATGTATTATAAATGTTCAGATAAATTGAAACGATTGATTTAATTGGACAAATACGCCATGTTATTGCAAAGAGAAGACTGGTTTGAATGTAAACCTATTAATGTAATTGATGTCGAATGAATAAAACAGTTATAAAGGTTTACTGGAACCACTAGATAATGTTTAAAAGAGCTATTTTATACTCGACCTTCTTCCAGCCGATTACAATCAGGTCTTGAGACAATGTTATGTTTTGTTTTTCATCGCGGCTAAGTACCCGTTCGAGTACGCAAAGAAACTATGTTAGATTATAAAATACCCTGATTGTTATCAAACGTTTCTTAGTACTACTATTAATAAAATAAAACAAGCTTTAAAAGAAAGTAATTTCGTGGGTGATAAAAAGTGTGAGAACATTTAAAAATAGTCAGACAATAGTGTAAGGATTGACAATAATTAATGTAATAAAATATGGATTGAATTAGTTGAAAAATGTTAAAACTTTTTTCTTCAAATTAAAATATTAGACACAGCCAAAAAATACCACTAAAATCCTTAAAAAAATGATCATAAATACAATAGATTGTGTTTGAAAATTTTAATTAAAAATGAAGTTTCATGCATCATAGATTTAAATAAATTATAAAGTATTTTTGAAAAAATTGGTTAAAAGGAAAAAAAACTAGAATAAGATAATATTTGAGAAAACAATTATTTATTTTTATTGAATCATATAAATTATATGAAGCAGTAAAAGATAGTCAAGGTGAAATATTTATTTTAAAATCAATTGAAATATTTATTTATGAGACACTTAAAAAAACAAGGTGATTTGTACATTCATTTACTGGGTTTATAAACGTAAAAAGCAAAACTTGTTTCCTGTTTTCTTCTACGCTAATATCACCAGTCATGCAATGTGTCNCCCCCCCCCCTACTACACCGTAGTTATATAGCGTGTCTATCTGCTGAGTTAAGGTTCCCGGGCTCGATTCCCAGAATGACTGAAATATTTTTCATTAATGAAACCGAGGTTTCTTTTTTCACATTGATGAATTAACTGCCAGTGGCTGGATGTTGTGTCTGTTCATGAGTTAAGTTAGTTAACATAAGTTAGAATAAAGTGCAAGTTAAATATATCAAATAAAAAATATATACAGTAATTTATTTTACTTTTTTTATTCAGTTGTTGATATGTGGTCCAAAAAGAGATGAAGATTCTGGGGAGGGGAGGAGATTACATAATTATGATTTACATACCCTATAATCATCACAAGTGTCATCCACGTGCTAATGAGAAGGATATTTCAAAACCCTAGGGACTTAGGGATGAGGACAGTAAAATTGAGAAGAAATTTACACGCATTTTTGTGGGGATAGAGTAGGAAACTACTATTCGTACTTAGGAAAACCACTCTCAGTACATACAGCCTGGATTCAAACCCCGACCTCCCCGTCACTAAAAATCCCAACCTTACGAGCTTGGCGTTTATCTTGCGCGCTCACCAATATGTGTATTTACTAGCTGTTTGTTATATATTTAAAATCTCTGTATGATTATGATTTTGAAGGCAAAATCAACTTCAAAAGATTTCAGATAGGGCGATACTTTTCTATCACAATAAATACTTATATGGTTTGAATTTGTATTTACATAATTTAAATTATAATTATTTTAGTATTTCGCTGTCACATGTTAAATCCTGATTCACTTGGGCTCACATATACGCCTGACACACTGTAGAGGGGGAGATCCAATGCTAATAATTACTTTCTCATTTATTTGAGGTATTTAACGTGCGCTTTCTGAACCTATTGGTTATATCAGCACATGAGAATTTCTATGAGTGAGATAGAAAGAGCCTACAAATTTTGCCGTGAAAAGTATTTTCACATACCTTCCAGGGTTCTTTTACATACCACAATCTACCGACGGCTTTACTTCCCCTCCGAAGGAGGTTGTGCTACGGTTTTTATCGCTCAAGAAATATCCGTTGACCTCGGCTGGGTTTGAACCCAGGGGCATCGGTTCCTGACCCCAAGACCACCAAAGACGACCTAACATTTAGTGCTACCAAGTCACAATGTTCATAGTAGTTTGGGATTCCAGTCCACCTGAAACTGAAAAACCGAAACTGCAAAACCGCCTCCAAAAATCACGGTTTTTGTTTCTTTGAGTAAAGATTTTTTTTTAATTGGCCACACTTGAATGCGTGTAATCATTTAACATTTATCATTATTAAACGTTACGTTTAATAAAAAGAAAGTTTATATATTGTACTGTGGATCATAAATTACATAAGTATCTTCTGCGAACAGATGGAACGGTCGATGCAGGGGAATCTCTGAAATTGTCTGATTGTTAAGAACGTGTATTATATTTAAGTCACCTCTGACAAGATGTGTATTAATCACAACTTGTGAATGTGAGGAATGCCAGGCCTCCACCGTGGTTCGGATTCCACGTTAAACTGCAGGTCCTCCATTTCATCTCACAATCACCCTACCATTGCACATTAGCGTAAGTGNTCACCCTACCATTGCACATGAGCGTAAGTGCGTATAACCCGAACGGGTAGTAAGACGTGGTGCTAATAATAATAATAATAATAATAATAATAATAATAATAATAATAATGATAATACTTTAAATGTACAAATTAAGCAATATTAAACATGACCATTGAATTTACCATACAAATTTTAACCAATATATTACTGTGGGAATATGGCTCCTTCATACCATGCGTTTTTTCCCCTCTTTTATTAAGAGAATAAGGAGTTTTTTAGTACTAAGAACCAAATTTAAACCCGCCTCTGTATCCGCGTGGTCTAGCGCGCTACTCTCGCAGTGGACTACTAGATTGCCAATGACGGGTAGAATGAGGTCGAATATCGGTCGGGTGAACTGAGGGTGGTTTATCCAAAAATGGATTCACCATTCTCCCTTGATGCAAACAAAGGTTCATTTCCTATAAATATAACCTTACAAATACCTAAAACCATTAGCATAATTAGTACGTAAGCGTATAGCCCGAACGGTTAGTAAGACGCAGTGCTAAAATGAGTTTTTTTAAAAGATCGGGATTTAATTTTTAATTTGTCGAAATCTTGAAAATCTAAGGAAAAACAATGGAAAACCTAAAAACCACGGTTTTCAAAAATGGGATCCAAAAAACATGGTTTTAAAAAATCGCTGTTTCCCTTAATATTAGTGCTAGATGTTGTCTGAAGAAGAAAATTTATGTTTGTTAGCAGCAAAATAAATAATACCGTTATCATAACTGCCTTTCATCCTGCAAAAAAACCCAGCTCACTAACAAAGGGAGGATTGCAAAATTCTGCCCAAGAAATAAAGGGTAAACATTTTTTTTGGTGTCCGTATAAGACTGCGGGCCATATAGTAAGTGAATATAAAGGTGTTGCAGACAAACGTGCCACTTAGATGTGTCTAGTGGGCTGTGAGTTTGTGAACCCTGGTTTAGCTTTACTATATCCCTACGTTAAATTATATAATTACTTCTGAATGATCCGGATAAAATTACCAGAAGGAAAACCTCATATCTATCAATAATTATACCTCAAAAACTTCAAATAAAATCAACAAATTATCCGAGAAGATAGCCGTTGCAATGGAGGTCAAAACTTCGGTATCTATTTTATCAACGCGACTAGAGATCGGGAAAAGATTTACGTCAAACACCGGACGCGAAAGGTATTTGTGTATAGTGGCTATAATCTTCCCTTCTGTTGATTAACTACCCCGTAATTCTTTCTTTCATTATTTTAAGTTCTCAAGGTCTCTTTCTAATTATATTATTATGATTTGCCTTTGCTCCTTTTACCGAATAAATGTTTTTATTTTTAGACTTGAATCTCACTGCGTATTAGGATGATTTTTTTTTGTCTAGGGTAGTGTTAATATATTTTCCATAGTAATTGTTTACGTTATTTTGTTAGCTATTAAATTATATATCTATAAACAAAAAGAAATAAGTATTGGTTTTAATTCTCATTTTTAAGACTTGTGTTTTTCTTTAGTTTTGTTTGCTTTGAGATGAAAACTTTTTAATATATCTTGACATAACTGTATAGTGATACTTAAATTTATTTTCATTTGGAATTATGTTAGTCACTCTCTTTTAATGTCAGTCTTTTATAGCTAGTGGTAGTACTAGTACTATTATTAATAATATTAGTAGTAATAGTACCAGTAATAGCAGTGGTGATAGTTTGGGTTTGTCAAGGGATGTATTGTAATAGCACCTATTCCCTATCTCCTGTAGGAGATGTGGTAAGCTACAGCTAACAAAAGGTTATTTATTGCAAACATTACGGAATTAGTAGCTTGAGAATCCATTGCCACATTTACTAAAGTACGCCACCTATAAATATCTTGAACTAGTTCTATCCAGTCCACCTCATTACACCCTATCTTTATCTTGAGCTAGTTCTATCCAGTCCACCTCGTTACACCCTATCCCTGTCTTGAGTTAGTTATATTCAGTCCACCTCATTACATCCTCTCCCTATATTGAGCTAGTTATATCCAGTCCACCTCATTACACCCTATCCTATCTTGAGCTAGTCCTATCCAGTCCACCTCATTATACCCTATCCATGTCTTTAGCTAGTTCTATTCAGTCTACTTCATTACACCCTATCTCTATCTTGAACTAGTTATATCCAGTCCACCTGATTACACCCTATCCCTAAATTGAGCTAGTTATATTCAGTCCACTTCATTACACCCTATCTCTTTAAGGTCAATTCTAATGTTATCCTCCCATCTGCGTCTAGGTTTTCCCATTGATCTACGGAATTAGTAGCTTGAGAGTCCATTGCCACACTTACTAAAGTACGCCACCTATAAATATCTTGAACTAGTTCTATCCAGTCCACCTCATTACACCCTATCCTTATCTTGAGCTCGTTCTATCCAGTCCACCTCATTAAACCCTATCCGTATCTTGAGATAGTCCAATCCAGTTCACCTCACTACACCCCATCCATGTATTTAGCTAGTTCTATTCAGTCCACGTCATTACACCCTATTTATATCTTGAGCTAGTTATATCCAGTCCCCCAATTACACCCTATCCTTATCTTGAGCTAGTTCTATCCAGTCCACCTCGTTACACCCTATCCCTGTCTTGAGTTACTTCTATTCAGTCCACCTCATTACATCCTCTCCCTACATTGAGCTAGTTATATCCAGTCCACCTGATTACACCCTATCTCTATATTGAGCTAGTTATATCTCAGTCCACTTCATTACACCCTATCTCTTTAAGGTCAATTCTAATGTTATCCTCCCATCTGCGTCTAGGTTTTCCCATTGAATTTGCCAGTCAGTACCCTGAACAAGGTTCTATAATCTCCCATATGCGTTGGATTTCCTGCCCACCGTAATCTACTAGACTTGATTGTCTTGTGATGAGTACAGGGCATGCAACTCATCCTTATATAACCTCCTCCACTCCCCAATATCCTCATTTTTTTTGGACAGTATTTCTTCTAAAGCACCTTGTTTTCGAACATCCTAAATTTCAAATAGGTTGACATTAGCTAATTTCAGCCAATATTTGCAATAAAGAGCCTTCTGTTAGCTGTTACCACATCTCCTATCGTAGATAGGGTGTAAAAGACCATACTGTCATTTCAACTGGTTCCTAGATGTTTCAAAATGCATTATCTCACAACGACAGTGTACCACAGAATCTATTATTTGACAAAATAAAATTGAAAAAAAAATGAAAAATCGACATTTCAGTTAAACCATTCTTTAAATTTATGCAATCTATTTTATAACTAACCCGACTACCTCATTCAAAAAAAAAAAAAA